>JAUJYS010000747.1:0-20704 GCA_033995665.1 Melogona broelemanni
GAAGGGCATGTTTTCATCAGTACTCCAGAAGCGAATACAGAATAAACGAGAGCCTGCGCCGAGAATCGAACACGGGACCACCCCGCTCAGCAATCTGTTGTCATAACCACTGAGCTAGACGGATCGTGCATCACGTTATACTTTTGAAAAGTGAAACTTCATAAACAGTTGTAAGAAAAAAGGTCGCGATCATTCACGAAAAAAATTCAACCAAAAGTGGAAACTTATCAAACATGAATCCATATCATATCCGCATATTAATAAAAGGTACCGCAGAAAAAAATGGAACCAATCCGAAAAAACTAGTATAAGATTATAGTATTATTGTAAGATTGAATGACTTCGTTACTTCGTTGAAAGTTTGACTGCGCTAAAAAAAATCGCTCTAACCAGTCCACTACATCTTCCTTTTTAATACCTTGTTCCACGCGTCAAACAAAAATGGCCTGTTCAGATGGCTTCCGTAATAAATATGATACACCATAAAAAAAAACCAATAAAAATCTCAATGTATTTGAATTTGAAAGCGTAATAAATTGAATCCTTTTACACACTAATTTTAAAATTTTGAACAACAAAATTTGTAACGAATTGCAAATGTTACATTAGAATGAAGACATGTTCCAGAAGACAAATCTTCCAGAGGACAAGCAGACTATCATACCACAGCTCAAATTTGTGCATCAACAGAGCTAGCGCTCATCAAACGCTTAAGCACGTTTAGAACAGACAAAATGGAATTAGGTGTGGCAAAAAGACCAAAGACATCGACCACAAAGCTACAGGTATGTTCGACGTACAGCGCAAATTCAGAGTTCGAATCCCGGTCACTCTGTTGGTCTACTCTATAATATCAACTTGTGTTTTAAGATGTTGGGTTTCAATTTCGGTAGTCTGGCAACCAATTAAATCAGAAATTTTGCAAATTTAACAGGGTTATGTATTTGTAACACTATATTTTTTAAATAACCGACGGAAAATCCGTAAGACCGGTCTAGGCAACAAACTGCTGAGCGGGTGGTCCCGGGTTCGATTCCCGGCGCAGGCTCTCGTTTATTCGATCCTGGGGTATTGGTGAAAATGTACCCTTCGCATATTGCTTTATTTATTTTTTATTTTTTAAATCACCGTAGTGCCTAGTGCACTACAGGATTACTGCACCCTCATGTCTCTATGGAGATGTGCGAGGGGCAGGGAAGGGAGGGGGAAGGCAGCTGGAATAGCCAGGCTGCAGGATCAACCCCTATGCTCTGGACTCCCTAATGGAAGCTCAGGGATGACGCCAGTAACCCAGGCTAACGAATAAACGAAAGCCTGCGCAGGGAATCGAACCCGGGACAGTCGGCTTCGTAGGATGTTGCCAAACCCACTGAGCCATCGGTACGTACAAAGTACCAATAATCAACACGAAGGGAAAATAATCTCCTGCAGTGATATTCACTCAGTAGGGGGAATTTCTCAAATAAAAAATTAACTGGTTTTCGATTAGTTCAATAATTTATGAAGGAAATAAAACACACATGAATATTCTAAATTTTAATTACTTTTATGGATATTTTTTTTTTGGATAACCACGTGTGATGTACAAGCAATTAGTAACAGCTAAAAGGAATGTTATTAATTCAGTTGTGGTCACGCGCGTTGATTTCGAAGCAAACTGTTTTCGTTCACACGTTCCTGTTGTGTCTCGACACCCATCTCTAGAAACACGTCTCGCGCAGACGGGGCCAGAGAACAAAAAACTAGCGTCATTCATTGCAGTTACGCGGATTTCGTGTCGTCCCTAGCAGCCGGGACCACCAAACAACAACACGCTAATCTTTGGATCCCATGCCTACCGGTGTACGCAAGTGTCAATTATAAATGAGAGTAGATACGATGGTGGTAGTGGAAGGGTGGTGGTGGGGGGGAAACGTAATTTGCATTTTCGCACCGATGGCCGATTACATAGCCGGTGCTGCCCGTTGATTTTTAGCGAACACGCAGCGCTTGATAGGCGAATGAATGAGTCAGTCACATGGGATGAGAGAAGCATCAACCTCACACACTCGTGTGTGTTGACCAACGAAATAAAATTCTTCGGTTATCAATATTCATCTACTCTATATTATAAGCCGCTAAGGAGGTACGGTTTTTTTTTAATTATGCGATAACAAACAAGCACGGATTTGTGCATCCCAAGTAATACGAGTATGTTATCGGTCGATATGTGGCGTCAAATTATTCAGAGGCTTAGTCAACCAACAACTTCGTCAAGTAGTTTAACACCACCACCACCGTGTTATTAACTTTTTAACAGGCTTGACAAGTCCTGGAAACATTATCTAATTGTTTACGATGTCTGGGATTGAAAATTAAAAAAAACATTAACGACTACAAGTACAGCTCCTAAACAATTTTAATGACTAATGTTAACAATAGCCGTCTGGGACGTCGACATCTTTGAGTTTAAACGATTGGTATGTTCCGGTATACTGACAAAAAATAAAAACTAAACAGAGTTTGACCAACTCTCGTACCGGTATATAAAACAATTTATTTATTTATGTTTTAAATTAATTGTTTATAATTAATTATTATTTTTAACGCGAGTTCGCCATTTCGGTCATTCTTTTCGGCAATGATCCCTCATTCGCACGTCCCGAAAACATGTTATCGAGAGCCGCAAGTTCTGTAAGCTCAATTTTATTTATTTTCTAAACAACTAGGTTTTGAAGATATTAAAGGTTACTTCGTTCATGATACGACATTAATATATTTCGAAAATGCTGATCATTTTATGTTTGCATTTTTTCACCTTCGCCAACTTTAATGTACGAACCGATGGCTCAGTGGGTATGGGGACATGCTACGAAGCCAACGGTCTCGGGCTCGATTCCCGGCGCAGGCTTTCGTTTATTCGTTAGCCTGGGGTACTGGTGTCACCCCTGAGCTTAGGGGTGGATCCTGCAGCCTGGCTATTCCAGCTGCCATCCCTATTCCCTTCCCTGCCCCTCACATATCTCCAAAGAAACACAAGGGTGCAGTATTCCTGTAGTGCAAAAAAAAAAATAAAAAAAACGTCTTTGCTCCCATAAATTGGGTTTCATCCTTGTTTTCCGATTTGTTGACAAAATTGTTGACATGAACAGTTTCTTGCAGTCATTTTGTTTATGAGGTTACAACTTCTTGTCTTGAATTTGTCAAGCGCTTCACCAGTCGTCACCTATTTTTGCTGTAAGGTAAACAAGCCGGGTTTTTTTTTATATAAAAAGGGGTTTTAATTCTGAGGACATTGAATGTCGTTAAGAGATTGCCATGTATCAAGATTGGTGTTGAGAACAAACAAAAAAAAAAGTGCATCCTAGTTTTGGTGTCAATTGGGAGCGAAGTTGTGTGGTCCGTGTGGTCACACCCGAGTGTCTGTCTGCAAGACGTCTTTGGTCACACACTCACAAGAGTCAACAACAATAAATAACGAGTGGAATTTCATTAAGACTGGCAAGTGCAGTCGTCTCATAAAAAAAGTGTTGTGGGAAGAGGAAAATAAGGTTGAGCTGTCGTCGTCGTCGTCGTCGGTGCGAAAATCGGGCCATTGGGTCATGGGTGGCTGGTCCTTTGCTAGCTGACCGCGACTTCGCTTACTGTCTTTTGGGTCTCCGTGCATCTATACTCGTATGGGCCAATGTCAAATTTAATAGTGTATTGGAGGACGGAAACCAATGTTGACATGTGACACGGAACGTGCATTTGCGTACCCGATGTAAAACACGTCGCAGTTAAGAGGTCGGCTTGCTTGCCACACATTGTCGAATCTGACTCCTACTTAAATTCTAATTTCCCCAGAGTGTGTCGGTAGTGGTGCAATCATACAGTCTCAAATATTAAGCATATTAAAACAGAACGTACCAACATTTTCATCCAGTTCTTACCCAATACGGCTAAATTGACTGAGCCAGGATTGACGAATGTTTTAAACCCAGAAGCAAGAGATGTCGTGTGGCGTAGTGGTTAGCGTATTGGCCTACTCTGCCTGATGCTAGTTCAATTCTCGAATGACAGCTCTAGACTATCTTTCGGGGGCGAGAGAAATTCCTAAGCAAGCCTTCCTTCGGAATGATACGCATTAGCAATTATGTAATAATAGTTTACGATGTCTAAAATTTGGAGGGAAAAAAAATATCGAATCTAATAAAATTGAATCGAATAGCCGATGCCTGAAATAGTCGAGATGTCAAAATCAAAAATTGCAATACTATTTGATCGCAATTGTCATTCGTTTATACAAATACTGTAGTAGCAATACCGTTTTCTACAAGAAAGTTCTCCAGACACTGTTCGTCTTAGTTTACTGCGCTGAACCGGCGGTTTCTAGCACGCGTTCGTAGATCCCCAACATTGGCATCAGACCTGGGCTAGACCAAATAACCAGATTACTAGATTTGACCCCTGGGAGGCTTTGCAACTGAACTGAACCGTTTGGTTGCTTTTCAACAGTCTTATATAAAAAAAAACGTAAACCTCAAGTTAAAAAAATGGACTCGGGCGGTCATCGCACGCGCGTCCAGCCGCTAAATTGGACAGATTTGTCACAGACGGCGTAATTCCGCCTCCACTACTACAACCACCACACCATCACCACCAACCAAGTTACGCTCGCTGAACACACACACACACACACACACCCAATTAAAACAAAAGCCAGCATTCTCGCGAGTCCACAGACAGCACCAACAACCACCATAAGACCGTGTTCTCTTTTTTCACGTGCCTACAATTCCGAGAGATGTAGGTCGTGTATTAGATGCTGCTCACTGATGGTAACGGGGAGGAAAAAAGGAAGGAAGGCCATTACCTGTTGGACAGGTGGGGGAGTCTACCCCTTTTTTTTTATGAAATTCAGTTTTTTTTTGTCCGCACTAGGTTATATCGAAAAGAAATTAAAATAATTGAGCGTCCTCATTGCGAATAATTAATTCTACCGATTTGGACATGGCCAAATATTGTGTTTCTGTTATTTCACTGGTGGTGGGGATTGAGGGGAAATATGTGCACTGACTCGAACCGCAGCTGGCACGCGACTAAGCATTGTAAATTCACCTCCCACTCAAATACGTGTCAATTTTGAAAAAACTGCAACGCACACATTTAATTCGTTTTTTTTTTGCCCATGGACGACGGAGTACTAGCTTGGTTTGACTGTGTCAAGTTCGCGATACTTCAGCCTCTAGTCTGTCATGGGTTTCACTTTTCTTTTGTTGATCTTTGATCCCACACATTTTTTCATCCTCTATTTTTACTAAATACTTCAGTTCGAATAAATACCGGTAGTATACTTTGGAGTGTGCACGCCAATGTTGACAATGGTATAAAAAATGATAATAAATATCTTTTATTTTTATCGTACGATACTTTTTTTTTAATACTGGTAGAGATTAATTTTCTTTCCGAACAACATTTCTAGTTTAAAGCCAAGAAAGTATAGCATGCGCACATCGGGAAGCATTTCGACGAGGTCACATGAATTTAAGAATAATTTTATCGCTTTTTACCATCGAATGTTTGGTCTAGCGATCTCGCATACTCGTCTCATTCAATGCTGCAAAAAGAAAAGCCTCGCTTGCTTTTTCAGTAAAAAATAACTCGTTTGAAAGGGGGCCATTTAGAATCGAATAAATATTTTACATTTGGTGCGACAAGTTCATGGTTTAAGCGATAAAAATGTGAACTCCCTTTGATACGGCACTGAACAATTTTTTAACCATCTCAGCAGATGAACAGGAAACACGTTGTTATTTTCCTTTGTTTGGGTGTAATATAATGTAGATACAATGAAATAACCTGATAATTATGAATTCCCTGTATTAATTGTTCGAGAAGAGGGTGAAGGAAGAAGAAAATAAGAGGGATTCGAAGGTCTAAAAGGTGTGATCAAAAACCGTAAACGTGATCGCGGGTTTAATTCCCGACCGAAACAACCGGAATTTTTTGGCCAAGAAAAATTCGCACATACACCTTCCTCCAAAATGCAGAGGGCACTCATGCAAGCTTGATAGGAACTTTGCTGGGAGCAACTATGCTCCCTCCCCTCTTTCTTTAACAGATGTGTCCCTGAATGGAACGCCCTCGCCCAAGACTTAGTTGAAGTCCCCTCCCTTCTCTCCTTTAAATCAAAAACAACAAGCTAGCCGCATCTGGCCATAACCCCAGTATTTTTCCTTCCATTTTCCTCACGTATTTTCACACAACCCTCACCATTCCCACATCTTGCCGCCCATTATGCTACGGCGAGGCAATTATTCCATCTAAATCTAAATATAAAAATGGAAGTACGCACGTAAAGTCGTTCCTGTACGTTGACAGGTTTACGTAAAAGATTCCTACCCAAGTCTAAAGCTTAGACTAGGCCAAATTACGAGTCCCATCCTAAGGGGGCATTGTGATAAAAATGTTGGAAGGTTTCCAAAACAAAAGTTCAAAAAAGATCACACTTTATTTGGCTATTGTGAAGGCATACGAACGGCTTTAGACATTTAAAAATACCTCAGATAGGCCTATGGCCACGACAGATGGTTTTATTGACGGTTGCTTCACCTAGGCTACAAAGACACGCAAGTAACCTGAGAGGCCCATCATTTGGTAATGGCATAGCCATACGGCTAATCAAATTTTAAGCAACCACAGTATGCAAAACTATGCATGCAGTACATGTTTTGTTGTGCGTTAGTCTATGCACTACTGGGTAAACTAGCGTGGTTGAACGCAACACATGTATTGCATACACCCTGTAAACTAGGACATGGCCAAAACTCATTTTACATGTCCTGAAAGACTTGCAATGAATGTACCTCAGCTTAGGCTAGGCCTCAAGATTCGATGGCCTAGGTGTGGCAAAGTTATTTACAACTTCCAATTTATTCCGCCTATTCAGATGAAAATAGAAACGTTCACTCACCAGTTTGATGCAATACCTCGAGGTTTCACTCAACTTCCCAACTAGTTAAATGCTTAATCCAAAATAATTGTTTCGCGAAAAACACAGTCACTGACAAACAACTCTTGGATAACTTGACGTAAAGGTCTTTCTTTGATCACTGATCAGCATTCAGCAACATTCAGCACTGATGGGCGATAGTATCTACTGTCGTTATTATTGGGTCTTTTTCCACCAGCTTGTTGCGTAGTAGTCGTTTCTCTGAATGCAGGAGCGCCTACACTATAGCAAATCTTTACATGCCTGCTTAGATCTATTATTACCATGTGTCGATTTCTTCCTGTTCCTAAAGGTGCGACTAGTTTCCAAAAAACAGGTTGGCAAAAAAACTGTTCGACTGGCTGAACGGCGGTTTTCACACAGAGAGGCGATCACAGTCATCACAGTGACATGTAGTGCCATCTATTGACTGTCGTGTATACTATCGAAACCCTATACTATCGTATGGGACAATCGATATTATCATCTCTGACTGTTGCTGCGTGACGTGTGGCTGACAGGGTTTCGTAGGGGCAGCAAAGCTGTTGTGATAACATGTAATGAAAATTAGTTTTGTTTTCATGTAAGTATAGTTTAAAACGTTCAGCAAGGAACTGTAAATCTTCACTCTTCTCTTTTTGCCCATTGGTGTGCAGCACTGCACTCATTGCAACCTGTATTATTTTATTTTAGATAGGATGCCTATCGGATGTTCCAGACCTCCAATAACCACTGATGTTATGGGACAATAAATGGAACTGAATTGTATTTTAACCAGACAAATACAACACAAGTTATTGCCATGGGTAAAAGTGTGGAGCTGTTGACGGTCTACAGTGCTAACCACCAGAAAATCCTGATGGAAGGTGTCTGGAGTTCCTTCACTAGCAAGCGTCGAATTGATCTGGATGTCACTTGCAACGGACACGTGATCGGCGCCCACCAACTTATCATGGACGTGTTTTTTCCGTCACTGAAATCCCCTGACAAGGAGCCAATCAACTCCCATCTGAACGGCTCCATCGACTTGGGACTGGTCTTGGAAGATGAGACCGACCTGCACCTACTGCTCGAGTTCATCTACCGCGGTCAGGTCACACTGGACCAGCAACAAATGCAAAACCTATTGGGCGCAGCGAAGAATCTCAACATCCAGACTCTGGTGGAGGCTATCGAGGACTGTCAGGCAGGGCACCAGCTCAAGGATGTCAAATTCGTCAGTCAGGCGAATGACCTTAAAACTTCGGAGGGTGACCTGCCATGTCCATCGGACGGTTTGGAAATCTGTCGACGGAAACGGAAACGGACGCCGGTCAAGTTTGTCAAAGCGTGGGACACGGACACATCAAAGGAGGGGGACTATACACCCTTGACGAAACGCCGTGGACGACCACACAAGCCCAAAACCGAGCCAGTTGTACCGCCCACCGTCAAACGCAGATCACCGAGGAAGACATCGCGTATTATCAAGCTGCCGGTGCATCAGAGACATAGAAATACGGATGAAACGTCAGATGAGTGTGACGATACCAGTATTGACGAGGATAGTGACCTGGTAGCTTGTAGCGAAGTAGACAGCGAAGAGGTGAATCAAGACGAGGTGGATAGTGATATCGGCAGTCAGCATTCGAGTTCGAAACTCGCTCAGAAAATAAAAACCAAGCGAGATTTGAAATCAGCAGCCACCAGAAAAAAACACAAATCGATCGTGCATGACGAGGTGCTAGACGACCCAAAACAGAGTCGCTCCGAGTACAAGCGCGTGTGGCGTCAGAGCCGTCCCCTCCAGTCCTGTCCCAACTGCGCTTACCAGACGCGAGACAAGATTCGCTACAACATCCACCTGGCCAAGCACGACAGCAGCGTGGTCATCTACAAGTGCGAGTCGTGTGGACGGATATTCCAGAGCCGGGAATCCCTGGTCCGGCACGAGCTCACCCATCTGGGCACGCAGGAGGTGTATCACTGCTCTCAGTGCCAGTACTCGTCGCCCAAGAAGATCAACTTTCATCGGCACATCACGGCCATCCACAAGGTGGCGGCTGACGGTAAACCGTTGCAGGACAAGTACCGTTGCTCCGACTGTACCTTCGTGTGCATGTACAAGTCTCAGTACAAGTTGCACCTGATGATGAAGCACAGCTCGGAGAAACCGTTTCGATGTCAGGACTGCTCGTACGCGTCCATCAGGAAGGGTGATCTGGAGAAGCACGTCAGCATCGTGCATCTGCATTCACGGCCTTTCCTCTGTGACCTGTGCGGCTTCTGTTCAACTCACAAGGGTCTCTGTTCATTTTTTTTAAATATTTTTTTATATCGCACATTGAGTGATAATCTGTTGATATACCGGTAGTTATATCGGTGTTAATTTCCTTTTAATCGATTTTGTAATTTCCTTATTATTATAACTTCGTAAAAAATGTTTTTCTAAAAATATCCATATTGTTTCATCACAATTAAATAATGTGACGAGGGAGGGGGGAAAATTACGCATTGTGGACGTAGAAACGAACGGAAAACTTTTAATTAAACAATTTACATTTAAAATTCAGAATGTCGGTTGGTTACTTCGCAACCTTTCAATTAAATGAGAATCGTTTAATAATAGTTATTGCTACGAATCTTCATAAACCACATTGCGTGATTTAATTTCCATCACACTGTCGTGCAGTTACATTTGTCACTAGAAAATTACCTCACAATTTGCATCTCGGTTATAAATATATCTACAGCCTACCCCGACGTTCTGCGTCACGAACAGAATTACACACAACGAGCAAATCGAAAGTGGAAATTTAAATTCAATGAATTTAATCTTTATTTTCAGGCGCCCTCAACCGTCACAAGCGCACGCACACCAAAGCCAAACCATATCGCTGTAGCACGTGCAACCAGGAGTACGCCGACAGTCACAAACTCAAGAATCACATGCAACGTCACGAGAACGATGACAAGCCGTTCGTGTGTCAGTTGTGCGCCAAGTCGTGTCGTCGGCGTGACAACCTGCAGATGCACATGAAAAGAATTCACAAAACCACTCTTGATAATGAAGTCTTGCTGCAGTAATCTCATTTGTATAAAGTCACTCCGAATCAAATTTTTAAGATCTTATATAATTTTTTTTTGTGGATCTCTAATTTCGAATCTGCTCCAAAGAAATTTAAATAATATTTATTGTCAGAGCTTAATAAACACTAAATTTTGCATAAATTGGATTATAATGAATGAACAAACTTTGGTTCGTCCTAAAAAAAAGTAATTCATTGAACCTAGTACAAGTAGTGCAGTGGCATGTTACGTACTATGATTAGTCCATGCCTAGGCAATTAAAAGAGATATTAAGTGTTGCACATATTACTTAAAAAGTTCGAAAGTTTGCCCAGTTTTTTTTTAATCGAATATTTTTTAAACAATTTTTATTATTATTTGTGTTTGATGAATTCAAAACTACAGTATATATTATGTTGATTTTGATAATAAAATACCTGAATGAAAGGAACTACCACTTGAATAAAAACGATTCTTTAATTTGCATAATTAGTCAAATTGCTTATTTTTCAGAATATTGGAAACTAAGCACCACTAGTGCCAAACTCAGTGGAAAGAATTCATTATTTTCGATTTTATTTCGTAAAGTAGCATTTTGTCTAGTTCCTCACTTGCTCAACTTAGTTGTCAAAATCGCACTTCCCGATTAGTTAGTTGCCAGCTATTTTTTTTTCGGTGTTTAGTTCATGATCGCATGAGTATTACGTACTCTAAAATGTCGAAAAAAATACATTTGTATAGATTGTTGTCAATTACACGACTGTAATCACGATAACACATCATAGCCATGATTTCATTTCTAGCATCGCAATAAATACATGTTATCAAAGATCGTTGGTTGGTCGCAGCAGATAACACAAAAATGTTGAATTACTTTTGCCAGTTGTTCGGCGACCCCATTTTTCATCAGCTCTTCTTTTTATCGAGTCTGCAATATACTCGAATTAATTTGTTATTAATTGTTAGCTCTAGCTATTAATTGTTAACTCGCCTTTCCATGCAAAATAGAAATGACTGAGGGACAAGTGGAATTTCGAATATTAAACAATTATGTGCCGAAACAAAAGGCATTTGAGAAAGGTGCGATTGACAATTTAAAACTGATAAAACAATTTGAAAGTGCATTCAGAAGGTAAGTTTCGTGAATAAGACAGTTTCTGGGCACTTTACATAACAAAATGGAGCCACAGAGTCGAAAATATCACTCATTTCAACTAACCCAAACCTGTAAAAATTAAAAAGGTCTCGTGGCGTTACGTGACTAGACAGCTTAAACGAACTATAATTAAAATTAAATAACATTTGTACACACTTTATTTGTATGAAACATTATTTTAGTTATTCGAATTGGATTGTTTGTTAACAATTATAATTAATCAGCATTTTTAAAGCTATTTTAGGAGTCCACTAAAAATGCCAATTTTTTTGTAATTTAGGTTGATTGATGAAAATAAAGACCCCAATGGACGATTGCTCAACTACATTGGCATGCAGAACAGTAAAAAGCTGATTCCGTTTTACCAATCTGTGGGCCAATTGCAATTTCTAAATTTGTCAGCTTTGCCAGAGTCAACCAGAAAAGCGTTTTTTATCAGTATCCTTTTAATTTCATACTATTTTATACTGGATTGATTTGCAGTGACCATACTAGTCTCAACGAAATTAAATTTCTCACTAAAAATAAAACACGTTTCATACACTACTAGACTCTAGAGCATATGCTTTGCCATTAAACCTTACATTCTCTGAAATACGGACGTTTACAATGCCCTTGCAATTCACGGTTTGCTGGAGCTCAAGACAATTCCAATCTCGGCTTTGAACTGCTTGACAATTTGGAGATACGGCGGCTACAAAATAGGACAATACTACTTTACCCTCGAGGACATTGAACATGGTATTCTAAGAGGTAAGGAAAATGATACCCGTATGAAGAATGCTTTAACATACCCAATAACAAGATATTTTGTCCATAGAGAGCTAGGAGAACTGACTTGTAATTTTACAATAGCCAATTATCTGAGACCAACAACTAGAGAACACCATTTCTCGCCTCAGGACCCCAGGATGGCTTTCAGTCTGACAGCATTGGATTCTAGTATACATTTCGGAATGACCTGGGCCTCCAAGGTAGGAATCCGAATGTTAGACCCATTTTAAATCTACTATAAAAAATTATATCTAGTCCTCAAACCGAGATAATTGATACCGACTGGATACAGATTATGGGCTACTAGGTTCAAAGAAGCTAGTTTGCCTTCATTAGTACCCAGAGGTTGACCACAATATTTCCTACATTTTCAGTCAGCTCCGTTCCCATACGTGTTCAGCGAGGACAACATCAACGATGCTTTGAGAATGCGAACGAAACGATTCTGTGAGGAGGGCGTCAGAATTGATCCCAAAAAGCGAACCATTTTCTTATCCAAAATATTTCGCTGGTACCGCAACGACTTTGGTTCTACAGACGTGGACGTCATACGGTAAACCTACTCAAACTCAATGAAACGGTTGTCGTTAATTGCGATCCTTTTATCCTTTTAGCAAAAAAAAATAACTCAACATGCCGCGGTAAATTAAAAGACAAGGTTAAGCTTTCTGACTGGCATGCTGACGACGATGCAACACTTGTCATTGATTTTTTAAATTATAATTAATATGCGTATTTTGTACACCAAGGTTCTTAAATTCAAAGTTCTTAAGATATCTAAGAATGTTGATGTACACGAGGGTTGCGTGGGGATTTTTAGACAAAGATGAGGATATAGACAATCATGGGCCTTAACATCGATTGCGTCGGCTTGGGGCGTACCGCGGATAAAATGACGATGGGAATTGGGAAGTAGCAAAATTAACGTAGAATAAATTAATATTTGCGACACAAAGCAAAATAATTAAAAAACATACCTTATACCATCGTCAATACCCTAAATTTAGAAAATACCAAAAAACTACGAAACACATATAGTATATTGATAAGAAATTTAATAAAACGAAAATTAAAAATGGTGAAATTGACGGAGGCAAAATTGTTTCTCTCCAATAAAAAAAAAAAATGCGTTCGCAGTCGGCAGGATTCGAACCTGCGAGGGCTTGGCACACAGGGCTGGCGATATTCAGGCGTCCACGACACCTTTTCGGGCACTATGGCCTCATGTGGTACTTGCGCGGCTTCGTTTGTGTCTCATTTGTGTGGATGGATTGGGGGAAAGGGATGCCCTGGTGCAGCCCAGTAAATCGAGAGACAAGTTCAACCAGCGAATCAATCGAGTCTCAATCGTTCTACCGCCTTAACCGCTCGGCCACGACTGCTGCACAAGAAAATCACCGTTCAAAAACCTATAAGACTCAAACAGCCTTCCGTCGCCTCCCTCTTATTATCCCCCACCCCAACCCCTTTATCCTCCTCTCTAGGGACCCTTTATCCTTCCTTTATTGCCTTCTGGGCAGCGCCACGTTTTGAAATTCCAAATCGAAGCAGCTGACAAATACCGTTCGGTCAAATAGACAAGTTTGGCAACAGATCCGACTATCGTGCGGGTACACATTTCCAGTTAATAATTTTATATATTTGAATTTTTTTTTAACTAGGTGGGTTCTGCCCTACATGACCGAAGCGAAACAGAAAATCGTGGCTCAAATGAGCCAAGATTTCCATCAGAGAGTGATCATCAATTATCAAGCTTACGACTGGAGACTGAACAACTATGACCCCAAATTAAAGCCACCCAAACCAGATAAACGAAAAAGTATCATGCGCGTAGATGGAATTAAAAAGACGGGGTACTCCAAAGTCTAGAAATGAAACTTCCGTAATTACTGGTTTATAACCGATAGCTAGCTATACCTATAATTTATAAATGCTGTTTGAACTTATTTGTGCGTGCTTTTTAAAAAAAGACCACATATGATTGGCAAAACCAGGAAGTGCCATACTTTTCTCCAATTATCTATCAATTGCAATAAAGAAAATAATAATACTATGTAGAATACTATTTTATGTGTTTGATCCGACACTGTTCCCAACCACAATTTTATCAGAAGTTCCTGATCATAGTTGAAAAAATTAAATAATATTACGAGCAAAAATAACACTTAGCTTTTATTGAATCGTTTAAACAAATGCTACTTAGTACACGAGTATTTTGACTCTGACTTCGTGTTGCAAGTTGACAGAGAACACTTATTCATATATATTAAAAGAGAGAAAGGAGAATGTAGGACTATTTATAATTTAATTACCTGTACAATGTCTGGTAAAAACAAGCTTCTCAGCTAGGACATCCAAGTGCGGAGTGTGTTCGCGTCACACGCGAGCCGCGCTACTACCATTCACGATGAGCCACTTCTCGCACAGAGTCTCCACTTGTTTGGTCACGATCGGATCGCGGAGCCTCACTTTCACTTCCACTTTGCCGCCGACAGACTTGCGACCTTCCATCAGCTGGATAAATTAAAAGAGCAGCCCCGTGTATACACATGTATTAATGACAACAATTTATGAATAAGAAATTCTGTTTCATAAGAGTAATGGCCAGTCTATTGTGACAATAAAATAGTTCTTATCGGTCTCCCGCCGCTATTAAAAACCGTGAAACCTTAATTAAACCGTAAAATATAGATTACATTTGATCGGAATTTTTGACTGCAGCGTTCCATCCTTCGAATAAAAAGCAAGTTAATATTGAATATATATTTGGGTTTGAAACACTTACGTCAAAGCTGTCATGAAGAACACATCTGGTCTCCAAGGGTAGCAACTTCACGTGAGCGGTTCCAAGAAGAGTGTCACTTCTCAAGAAGCTCCTAGTTAAAACAGAAATATACACAATTACTCTCTCAAACCGAAAGTCAACGCATTTTTGATGTTTAAGCACTGATAGCGGCTGTCACCTAGTCTAAATTTACTACAGATCTACAACTACAGGTTTGTAAAATGAAAATAAAAAGCACCCTTACCCTTTTGACCAGACTTCAAGTTTGATGGCTTTTCTCTTAATGACGCTAGTAAGAACACGGGATTTTCTGTTGATAGCTAACTTGAATACAGCGTTGAATTCTGGGACATCAAAATTAATTAGAATTAATTAGAAATAACTACATTATTATTATTTTTCTTTCTCTCTAATTTTTTTTTTCTCAAATAAATTACATACGAAAATACCACAGATAAACTTTCACAAATTACCAATAAAAATGACGTGCCAAACTTTTTCAAAAACCTTTATAAGATAAGCAATATGCAAACTTGTTCAATCAATTGTAAAATATTAAATAGTACCTGGATTATTTGTGTTGTGTACAGTGGTTGTTTTGTTAATTTGTGGAGCATCCTAAAAGAAAATTACAGAATGTAATTCACATCCATAAGGTGAGCAAGCGCTATCATGTTCCCAACAATAAATGACAAACAACTTACAGGTGGAAACGGTAATTCAAATTTAACGTAAGTGTCCACTTCCTTAGGGTTTGGACCTAATGAACAAATAATAATAATAAAATGACACGACGATAAATCAAAAAGGCGATTGGACAAGGTCATAATTACTGTATGAACGATGGCTAAGGTTTGCTACGGTAACCAATTGTTAATTTAATTTAACATGCAGTATCAGTAACGCATGTGGAGAAAACTTAACAAATATAATTGCAAAATCAGCCACGGTCAAAAATCTAAGCGCGTCAGAAATTAAATATGCTCCGAAGCAAAAGCAGGCAAAATATTTAGCAAAATGTAATTACATGTATAGTTGATTCCCTTGATGATGGTTAGCTCTAAGTCGTCATCCAATAAATCGGTCGAGCACCTGTAACAACAAAACAGATATAAGTGACAAAATATTTGCTTACACTCGCGAGCAAGTATCCACATGTTCTGCCACTGGTTACTGTTCCGCCACTGGTTACCGCTTATAAATCTCTGCCCCACGAATCTAGCCAAAGCCAGCAAACGCATATGCCTCAAAATTAATAGAACACCACTGATGCGCTTCTAAGTATAATTGTCAATTTCAGTGTCAGTGCAATATTGGGGTAACACCTCTCGCAATATAAGGATACACGAACACGTATACGTGTAAGGATACAAAGACCGGAATGCAACCAACCTGACGATGGAGAATGTCCTAGTTTCGTAATGAAATCGCGGAACATCTTCTCCCCGTTTCTTGGAGAAACGCACGAAATCAAGATCTTTTTTGGTGTTGAGAAAAAGGGCTTCAAACCTAAAATGAAGTGGTTGCATGTATGTGATGATCAACAACAAATACAAGACGCGAGTGAATATTACATTAAAATAACATGCATGTCCAAGAACGCGCACCGATTTTATTTTATATAAATAATTGATTAATTAATCGTGGAAGATAAATTGATTTATATCTTAAATCTCTAAATTATCTCTTCATAAATAAATAATTAAATTATCTCTTTAAATAACCTGCATCTCTCACCAATATTTTATTTATTTTTTTTATTCCGGATCACTGTAGTGAATAACAATACAGGAGGTTATTGTACCCCTCGCGTCGCTGCGGCGATATATGAGGGGCACATTCCAGTACCACAGAATCGAATAAACGAAAGCCTGCGCCGAGAATCGAACCCGGGACCACCCGCTTAGTAGTCTATGACCATAGCCACTGAACCACGGAGGCCGCAAGATGATTGAATTAAGCAAGATGTTTTTGATCTTAAGCCCGTAAAGAGGTTTAGGATGTCGTTTACTTGAAGATTGAAAATTAAAGGTCGATTAAAGGATAAATATAAATTTTAAAATCTTACTTGTGCGCACTTTGAACGTCGCCAATTTTCGACAAGTGCTCTCGAGTAGCTTGGCACATCTGAAACAAAAGAGAAATGTATTGGCATAACTTTTATACAATTCTCTTAAAACTGACTACAGAACAAACAAACAAAAAAATATCGTGCGCAGTGCGATTTTCCCCATACTTCCATACATTTCCAAATTTTGGACGGAATTCCCTGACTTTATGAACCCTGTGAAATAGAATGTCCCACTCATAACTAGTCCAGAATTGTATCCATACCTCGATCTGAGTCTGCAGTTCCTTCTCCAACTTTGCGAACATCTCGCCGCGTTCACCAACCGGCACACAGTCGTCGTGATCGACCAGCTCGAAACTATTGTCTTGACTCGACTGCGGAGGTGTCGGGAGCTAAACCAAATATACAATGATAAAACACATTATAAACGAAACCGCAGCATATCTACTATAATTGTATCAAATATTTTATGAATTACACTCACGCTGTCCATGTTGACGGGTAAACCACATTTAGATGCGCTGATCATCGGCTCAAACCCCTAAAATGGACGCAAAAATGACAAGTAACCGTTCTTTAAAAAATGCAAAGTTTCTTTGAAAAACAAAAGTTTATTTTTCTTAAAAACAAACTTCAACACTATGAATGGGTAATTCTCCCTAATTACAATGGTATTTGCCCCTTTTCACCAATCCCAAAAATCGAATAACCAAACAGACCGTGCCGGAAATTGAACCCGAGACCACCGAGCACTACAAAATGCTCTAACTATCGGGCTATGACAAGAAAGTAAATTCCAATGAAAACATGCAAAACCAATTTTTCTTTAAATCCTTCGAAACTCATTGCAATACACTTAATCGAGAGTTTATAAGGACACAAAAACAAAATAAATCTCGAGATGCAAATATCTTTAAATCGCCGAACGGGAACGATCTAGACGAACGAGATCGCACGGACAACAATAAAAGTGCGTTGTTATTTTGTTTTGTTGCTCGAAAAACGATAATTACATTTTTTGAAAAAGCTCCTAAAAATTGGTTAGTCAAAAACGCGGCGTCGTAAATTAAAAAAAAACAAAACCATTCAACTAGTCGCGGCTTGCGCCATCTGAGACGATAACGACAAATGTAATGTTGAGATCAACCTACTTTAGCCAGTCTCAAGTATTCCTTGGCCGCCTGCATGTCGTCCCGCTTCTTGGCATCGAGCGCGGCCGCCCTAAACAACTTCTGTCGCTCCATGAGGGCGAACAACTGTCTCTCGTACAGAGAGGTCGGACTCTTGAGAGCTGGTTTAGGCGGGGCACCACCACTGATGGGTGGCAGCAGTTGAGCGGGCGGTGTGGCACCCGCCGAGTTGGAGGAGGTGGGGGGTAGCGGAGCGGCGGATTTGGTAGGCACGGGGGGAGCTGGAGCGGGTGAGCCGGTCGCCTGTTGTCCACGGGTCACGGCAGAGGGAGCCACGCTTGATGCCGGTGGCCGTGGGGCGGGGGCAGAGGGGGCCGAAGCCGTGTCTTGAGGGATTGGTCCGAATCCTGTCAACAGATATGAAATTATCACTAGCAAAATTTTTAATTCATGCTAGGCCATCATTTTGTTAATACTAGTTCTGGGGTGTATGGACCACATTCGAATTTTTCGTTGACAGCGTTACTAACAAAATTGACATACACCGACTATGTTGTATTTTGTTGCTTCTTAAGTTAATGTTAAGCATTAAATGCGGTTGAAAACTTTTGATGCAAGTTCATTTTTGGGTCGAATGAATAAATATTTCGATTTCTTTTTAATTAGTAAATTTTTAATTGTTTATAGTTCCAATATTTTAAAAAATAACTACGATAACATGTGACTATGCTATTTTGAATTTGTTAATATTCTCACCAGGTGGAACTGGCAATTCGTCAAACTGAACAGCCTTGCCCGCTCTGTGCTGCTTGATTGCATCTTCATATTGCTAAAAAGATAATTAAGAAGGAATCAAACGATGAAAGCGATAATCAGCCGTTGTAATTCCCATTTACTTTGTAACATTTATTAGGGAGTCCAGAGCTTAGGGGTGGATCCTGCAGTCTGGCTATTCCAGCTGCCATCCCTCTTCCGTTCCCTTTCCTGCCACTCATATATATCCACAGACACGAGGGTGCTATAATCCTGTAGTGCACTAGGCGCTACGGTGATTTTTAAATAAAAAAAATTTAAATAAAACATTCCATAACGGTAGAAGGGATAAAAAACTAACTGATTAAGAGCAAAAAATGGAACAGCAACAGTAACACTGTTTTAGAGCAGCGTCTGACTTGAGAATATATTACCTAAACAATGTGTCGTTAACGGAACGATATCGAAGTCACGAATGCATAGCCTGTATAGAACACCCCACACTTTATCCTATATAGCAAATCTAATTTGCGGCTAATTTAAAAACTAAATAATCGATTGCAGGCCTCACCTTGACAATTCTTCCCATTCGCCTAGCCTTACTGCCGTTATCGCTGCTCTGGGCCTCGCTCTGGGCGCTCTTGTATTTCTCTAGTCGTTGCTGGAGAGCCTCCAAGATGGAGGAAGGTGGCGGCGGGGCCTTGAAAATGGAGGCGTCCATTGTTTCTGACAAAAGCAAATTGAGAGTCATGTGTAGCGAGCCATATCAACTATAATGCTGATATATTTAAATATTTTTATACAAAATGAGCTTAGGTTTTATGTTTTAGTGTCTATTTTTCCTAAAATAAACTATTTACCATCCATAGCCGCTTCTTCAATTTCCTTCTCTGTGGCGTTGATGCTATCGTCTAGCCTGTTAGGAGGCGGCAAAGGATCTTTCCGAATTGGTTGTCCCTGGTTTGGCAAGTTGCCCAACGGCTTGGAAGCGTTAGCTAGAAAGAAATTTTATTTTAAATAATTGGAATAAAACAATATTTTTATTTTCAATTTTTTTTTTTGCATTTAGCAGGGGACATTCCCTACAAGCACGTCGTACAAGCAAAAATATCGGGCCAAAATTTACCCAGATGAGTTTGTTTATATTTTCTTTTGACAGCAGATAAATTGATCGTAAACACGAATTCAAGCTGTCAATCATAGTGCAATGCTGTAAACATGTTCCGCTGATCTGCGAGACTTTGAAGTCAACGTTCTCAGTCAAGCATATTTTACAGCATGTCACATACGAAGTAGTCTCTGTACCTGCGATATTTTGTTGTTCATGATTGTTATTTTATCAAAAAATAACAGTGACATATTATTTGATAAAAATAATTCACCAGACTCTGTCCGGCTTTTTGGCGCTGTCCCGGACCATGTTCCCCTATTCATTTCAATTCAAAGAGGTCCTAGCGCACAAGATTGTAAATTATTGTCAATTACTTGAGGGTCCAAGAGTGGGAGGCGGTGGAGGCATTCCACTCAGATCCACATCCTGACCATTCTCCAAGGCGGCAATCACAGCGTCGAATTGCTGGTGTCAAGAAATAAAAACAAGTAAAGATTAGGTCAATAAATATAGAATCGACAGCTCAACAAACTGCGTTCATATAATCTACCAGCCATCTGTAATTTTAATCAGGAGATTGGCTGATTAGATATAATCGCATTAGAGGGTTTACATGGACATGTCGCATCAGCTATACACAACACTAAAGCCCAACGTTACGCGAGAAAGATTGAACAACTTTTTGAGGTGCCATGTGACGCAGTGGTAGTGAGTTGAACATTTTCCAATCCTGCCATCGTGGGACAAACATGGAATCGCACAATATTAAGTTGTTCCATATTCTCAAGTCGATTTTGGAATTTCTACGTTGATAAATGGACTAGAATTCTGCTGTGTCGAGTGGTGCAATGGTATGCGTGTCCGCTTCCTACACCCGTGATCGCGGGTTCAATTCCCGGCCGAGACCTCCGGAATTTTTCGGGC
>JAUJYS010000748.1:0-20692 GCA_033995665.1 Melogona broelemanni
TCATCTTCATCGTTCCGGTTCGGCGATTTCTCCTTATGTGCACCTCGTCTTTTTTGTGTTTCGTGCATATTCATTCACTTTTATCAGAGATGAACATTGAATTACCGTAGAAATTATTTGGTTAATCTTTACTACACATTTTAAGATACGTTCACATTAAAGATTGATATACAAATGTATATCATATTATAATTCTTTTCCAATTGAGTTCCATCTTTAAATAAGAGTAACAATGAGAGAAAAGTACTCACGTACTTCTTCTGTAGCATCTTGTAAAAAGTACATGTTCAATTCCAGTTTACAAATTTAAGCCGATATGCCAAGAATTTATGTTATTCTAATGTCCTGTTTTTATTTCGCGTAGGTCCACGTCACATTCCAGCTGTACTTTGAGAACACAGCCTACCTGGAAATGAACCGAGAGTCGCAGGCGATGGACAAACTATTTCCGGTTCAACCCAGCCTCTTCCTTGACATATTTCCATTCAGCGTAGTTTTTGGTAACGACATGATCATCAGTAACATTGGACACAGTCTGGAGGTGGTCATGCCTAACCTCCTGGGTGCCAATATCACGGATTCCTTCAATCTCAATCGACCACTTATTGATTTTACCTGGGGAACGGTATGTTCAAACGTTTCCCTCACTATTATTTTTTTCTGTAGATGTAACTTAATGGAATAAAGCAGTAAAGCGATCTCTGTCAAATCAATCGAAGATTATAAAAAAGCTGTTAAATTTGCGCTCTATCATGAATACTGCATGAAATCGCTTTAATAAAAAAAAATACTAAAGATATTCTTGAAAACAAGACTTACTGAACATGTACATACTAAGTTCAAAAAGTTATGAGAAAAAGTTGTGAGAAAATATTCTTTGGAACATATATAAATTTAAGCATTGTTATTTTCGAAAAAGTGACCTTGTGGAACAATAAACTTTTCCCTGCGGTCATACAATTGCTCAAAATATTTTTTAAAGCCATTTTGAACAACGTCCTGCAACGCCTGCGTCGAATTTTGCATCAATGCAAAATTGTTATTGATCATTCTGTTTTTTCATTCATTATTAATCATTCTGTGTTAAGCGGCGCTGCCCCCTAAATTGTCTTTATCCTTTAAAAACACGTTCAATTCTACCTCAAAACTAGTGCAGCTGTGTTGCTGCAATTTTCACGCTACGCTTGTATTCGCCGCGAATAACCAGCCTCGTGAAATACCGCCTAACAGAAAATTTTCTCCTTTTGGTCGAGGATAAAATTCCAATTAATTTTAAGTATATTTAAATACTTTCTGTATCAAATGCAACGATGATTTAACAAGATTAAAAAAAAAAAATACTATAGTGTAGAAAGAAAAAGGTAGGCATTCTTATTAATATTTGAACATTTTGTTGATTATATCTTTTCAATTAATCCCGACCATTACTACAGGTGTTGATTCGAACGAATAACATCTTCGAGTTGGTGACCATGGAGCCTCTACACCGGAGTCGTTCTTACGAGATGTTGATGAAGGCCAAGTTGGCCGAGGAAGGTGTCGAGAGCGGCGACGAGGAAATGGAGATGCTGGACGACGGTGAGTAGCACATACACACTCGCTTCCCCCAAACACCAATGTCCAGCAGCCACCATTGCTACACATGCCGGACATGCCCTTTAGCGATTTCGATTTTTCTGTCTAAGTGATTGCGATATTTTATTTTCAGAGAATTTTACCAGCTGCTTGAGTTTAAAGGGTCAGATGTTGTACATGGACGACTGGAAGAGTATCATATTTCTGGGAACACCCATGTGAGTTTACTTTTTTTTTTAAATTCACCGTAGCGCCTAGTGCACCACAGGACTACTGCACCCTCGTGTCTCTTTGGAGATATATGAGGGGCAGGGAAGAGATCGGATGGCAGCTGGACTAGCCAGACTGCAGGATCACCCCCTAAGCTCTGGACTCCCTAATGGAAGCTCATGGGTGACTCCCTGAATTGTGAATCAGTTATATTTCTTGCCGGAAATATTATTTTTCCTTAAAATTTTGTTAGGGTAGGGAGGAGATTATAGCGGGTAAATAGTCCGCTGCCTTCACCCACGAGGTCCGGACAGGGAGCCCTGCTGTAGTTAGCCACTCCTTAGACTCTGCCTAGGCATCGGTTATGAATTAGACTAAGGGGATTATGGGTTCTGAGCTTATTGTTAATTTTTTATCTCTTTTTCTCCTGCGCGTGCCTCTTTTATCGCGTGCCGCCCGGGTAGAATGCAAGATCTGGAAGCCATGATGAAGGTTGGCCTGTATATAAACGATCTGAGCATGCACGACTTCAGTCGAGATCTCATGTTGGCCGGTACCCAGCAGTCGGTCGAACTCAAGTTAGCCCTCGATCAGGTGAGTACGATTTCATTTTATTCACCGACGAAGAAGGCGTCACAGCCGAAAGCTTGTGTATTTGTTTCCTTTGTACCCAACGGATTAAAAGTGTCGAACTATCGGACTTTAAAATCGCTGATTTTATTTACGTTTAATCAGTTTTTATTATATTTTATTTGATCTTATTTTATCAACGGATTAAAAGTGGTTTACTATCGGACTTTAAAATCGCTGATTTTATTTACGTTTAATCAGTTTTTATCATCTGATTTCAATTTTGTTAACCTTCTTCCTAAACAGAATTCGATTTATACAATTAAATAGGAGAACAATGAAATATAGTGTAAAATATGGGCACCGCTGGGAGATCAATAAGATATTTTCTCCGCAACCTTACAAAATAAATAGGGGAACCAATTTCACTTGGTAAAATGTCGTGCGGGCAGATGCTAACTCGGGAAAGAAAATTATGCTTGGAAAGGTGGAGAGCATCGGAAAATGAGGAAGAGCACGCATTAAGTGAATGGTTCAGGAGAGGTCAGTATCGATCGAATCCGATACAGCGAGAAGCGGTGCGCGATCGGAAACATTGACGATTCCTTTGATAACCTGGGTTGGGAAATTATTCGAAGATATTTTTAAATTTTTTTTTATTCCGGATCACTGTAGTGAATAGCACTACAGGAGGTTATTGTACCCCTCGTGCCGCTGTAGCATTGTGTGAGGGGCACATTCCAGTACCACAGAATCGAATAAACGAAAGCCTGCGCCGGGAATCGAACCCGGGACCACCCGCTTAGCAGCACGGGGGCCGAACAACATAGTAAACTTAACAACATAGTAAAAGTAACGTTTAATTGTCGTAATGAAATTTAATCAACTTTTCAATTTTCTTAAAGTCACCTTTTTGTTTTCTTAAAGTAACTTTTTAGTTTTCTTAAAATTAAAATAAATTAAAGTAAAGTCTTAAAGTTAAAATTCATTAAAGTAACTTATAATGTTGCGTCATTTCAATCGTACATTATAATTAGAAAACAAAAATCTCACGCAACGTACATTATAAGATTGTCCAAGCATGGTCCTGAAATTTGATGGCCCGCTGACCACTTACAAAAATAAGTGATAGCTTTCGTTCATTCATGTTATCGCAGATTTGCTCAAGCTAGCATCAACGGACATGTACACGTATATTGGCTAGTCTACTGGTCTAGCGCCCCAGCGACATATTGACCGCTTACTCCATCCTCTCCACCCCCATGCGATCGTCTGAGCGCTCGTTTGCCACAGACACGATTGACCCTTGGATGACCACTGGTCAGTACAGGTGAACGACGTGTCGCCGGTCACGTAGCTCGTGTCGAGGGGAGGGCAATGAGAGGGGAGAGGCGTGGCCCGTAGTCGTGAAACTCCGGCCAGGAGATGATCAATGACCGCGCCATCCCCCTAAATGACCACTGGTCAAACTCGTTAAATTTGTTTGCATGCCGATGTGGATGAGTCGATCGAGCGGCTGGGGTGACCATGGGGGGGATGATCAAAAGGGATGACCGAAGATGCTGATGACGTAGATTGAGTTAGGGGGAGGGGGTGGCTCAAGAAGACTCAAGTTTCCTAACCTCACGCTCCGTCGTTTAATATCCAATATCAAAAACAATTCAGGTGTAGTCAATTTCAAAGGGATTCGCGCGTAACAAAATTCTGCTACATATTGTGGCGTTTTTCCAATCGTCATACCTCGTTGTAATGTCGTCTGTGAAACTTGAAACTGTAGCAATCTGAGGGTGGGGAGGGAAGGAGGGAGGGAGGGAGGGAGGGAGGAGGTCAAACAGTTGTCCAACGCCCCCAATGAGAAGATTAACACCGAAAGGTGAGCCCATTCATGTACAATGTACAAGTAAGGTCATTTGGGGCTGTTTAATTACTTCAGAATGTCAAAGATATGGAATATTGTAAATACAATCTATAAACGCAGCTGATTTAAATAAAACTGTCTAAATCTAAATTATAAGAAATAAAATAATCTACTAAAACATTTGAAAATTCAACAAATATAGACGTAATCACTGCACGGCACGATGTACATCTCAGATACAATTCACAGTATTTATGAGTAGGAAAAAATTGAGACGTTCAAGTACTGTACAATTAAAATCGCCGAACCAAGCGAGTCACGATGAACGAGATTGTGAAATTAGAAAAGGATAAAATCAAGTTGAAAATGTTAAAAACATTAATGATTATCGTTGCAACAATGATTAGCTTAACCAATGGTTGTTTTTAATTATTTCCCAAATATTCGTACGCACCGATGGCTCAGTGGGTATGGCAACATCCTACGAAGCCGACGGTCCCGGGTTCGATTCCCGGCGCAGGTTTTCGTTTATTCGTTAGTCTGGGGTACTAGCGTCACCCCTGAGCTCCCATTAGGCAGTCCAGAGCTTAGGGGTGGATCCTGAAGTCTGGCTATTCCAGCTGTCATTCCCCATCCCTTCCCTTCCCTGCCCCTCGCACGTCTCCATAGACATGAGGGTGCAGTAATCATGTAGTGCACTAGGCACTACAATGATTTAAAAAGAAAAGAAAAAATCTGAACAGATCTGTTTTCACAGAGCTTGCATTTATCAGGGATTCCCACAAAAAAGTGAACTGCACTTGCTATATTCTTTCCGCCACCTTCGCACCCACAAAAAAGGTCACACTATTCGTTAATTAATTTTATATCAGTTCCGAATAATATTGTACATGTACTTACCTCGATACTGTATTTTAACTTTTCTCCAAAAAAAAATGCGTTTCCAATAAACCATTTCGCCCAGAAAAATTGCCGTTTCTTTCTTCATGGTCAAAGATATTTTATACGTGTTCTTCTCCGGATGCCACGTCCAGCTTAGAGCACTTTCCGTTTGTCCATGAATCATTGCGCCATCGGAAGTTGTCATCCACATCTTTTGGGATCCAATCAAGGCTTCTACGGTCAAAGATCTATTTTCTGAAACTTTTTGTAATTTTTGGAAAACTTTTCGCAAAAAAACTGCGAAAAATTATTCAACAGTTCCCCGCAATATTGACAATAGTTGAATGTATATTTCCTACGGTCCGGGGAAAACAATAAGTCTTTTAGTGCGTATTGTGGATTTCAAACATCTTAATATACTATCAAAGTCAGAAAAAATAATGTTGTACCAGCGTAGGGCAACTCTATTATAGGCAGAAAACATTGGATTTAAAGAAAAACCGTTTGAACGAATTGTTATTTAAAAATGAGGAGTGCAGAATGGAAAAGAAAAATTCCCCAAATTTCATATGATATTAGCGCAAGAAACAATTGCACAAATAAACCACTTCACAAGTTACTTTTAAGTACTTAGATTTAATCTAATTTAAAATTCCCTACATGATTATGTATTTAACAATGAATCGACTAGTGAATAATGCAAAATGTATCGAAGGAAGGAGCGAGTCCAAGTGGCCAATGCTACCCCGCTGGAGATGTCAACAAACTTCATTGCAATTCGATTTTAAACGAACTTCTGACCCCCAACCCCAAGCATCACCAACAGCAATCTTAGACTTCCAAGCAGGACATACAATTTACATATTTTTATCGCCACTGTGCGGTGATACTGAAGACGATCAGGGAAATCAGATTTTTTAATCGATCTCGGAAATTTCTTTGGTCCCTTGTTGCACTTGCGATATACACACACCCCTTCTCAATATTCTGTAATTCCTAATTTTACGGATCGTCATTTTGCAATGTAATTTGTGACCACCAAAGTCAATGTGTTCCAAAAGTCATAGCCCAAATGCACTCTTGTAACAATATGTGCATTATGCGCTAGTTTAAATAAATTCCATTAGGGGGCGCTTTTGTCTATGGACGAAATTGCCAGACAACGGCCTGTATTCGATGCCATTACACCATTTTCGCGATAAATGATTTCACATTAGCGCACGATGACATACAGAATTTTAAAATCAAACTGAAGCTGAGAACTCATGCCCGCATTCTGATTAACTAAACAAAATGACAATTCTATGAGGCAAAAATCTTCCCTCATTTCAGGGGCCTTTAGTGATATGCTCCAGGCTATGACTTTTAGAAGATAGAAAAAAATACCTGATGTCGTTTCATTTTTTCTTCTCCATTGATACCCGCTCCGACATAAGCTTCTACAGTGAGTCGTGAATCACACATAGTGGTGGTATTTGGAATTGAACACTGTGCACAATTAAAACCATGGATTTATTTATTGAAGACGCTAAGTTATTAGAGAAGCCACGGCTAGCCAAAAAACAGACACCCATGGCTAGTGAAAAGCTTCTCGTGCGCTGGGAAAAATAGAATTTGCCCGGTCACACAACAAAAAAAAATTGTCTCACCCACTTGAAATGTATTTGTATAATGTTATCGAATCGAATAGTTAATTATACACAAGTATTAGTTAGGCATTAAATCGACTAACCATAATGAAGAACGATGGGATCAATTTTTTTTTCAATTCAAAATACAAACTAGAAACTGATAAATCACACTACAGGCATAACAAGTTCAGGAAATTATATATAGTGAATAACAAATGTCGGTCATACTGGGTAAGAGAATTGCTAATTTGAAGTGTGTATTTGAATCAAAATTCCGATTTTCAACAACAAACAGACCCAGAAACGATATTAACATTATTTTAAACGTTACATTTTAGGGTAAGTCTCGATACAAAATTATAACAATGTTCAGAGCTGTTTGCATAGACTAGAACTAATTTGAAAACAAATTGTGATCAATATAGTCAACATTTAGGTTGATATAAAAATATGTACGTCATTCGAGACAGTAGGAAATGACTAGAAAATACTTGTTACAATCTAAGAGGTCAATTGGAAATCTTTCAGTGCGCACATTTAAAATATGCGAATTTAACATGTATAATAATATCTTTGAACGATGAAAATGTGCCTAAAATGGTTTGGGATAAAAATCAAATTCACCAATCATATTAGAAATTCCCTTACAAAACAATTAACAACCAACAGAAAAAGTATAATGTCTAAAAATATGCAATTATTAAAATAACTAGATCTACTTTTTTATCCGCTTCGTACAAGTCTTACAATTACCTACAGTAAGTAATTTAAGGCCGCCAACAGTTAAATATGTCGTTTTAATTAAGAAGACAATAAGCTACCTGTGTGTATGTGTATGTGTATGTGTGTGTGTGTGTTTTACCAACCATAATGAAAATGGCTTTATATATAATTATATATGCAGCTCAGCCCCTTCCGATTACTCATACACACTGTACAATAGAATAAATTTATGTACACAATTATATTTATATATATATATGTATATATCGTAGGAGTTGTCGAAAGAGCGAACAGTGATCGTGTATGATGGTCGAAGTTGAGAAATGAAAAGTTTGTGGGAGCATGGGACGCCATTTTGGTCAGTCGATACACTTTATCCGATTCAGATTGCATCACATCAAATTTCAACAAACGAAACCAGCACTGAACTTTTTTTTTCTTTTTCTAATGGCTGAAAAATTATATTTTTTCCAAATATCTTAAAATAATAGGTTAAAAATGGTTGAAAACTCAGTTCCATTAAGAAAAGCAAAAATATGCTTAAACTTCAACTCAATTTCACATGGCACATCGCCCCGTTTACCATTTTTTTTAATTCACGTTAACATGCCCGTTAACATTCACGTTAACATGTTTACTAAAGGTATTATCTCAACTGGCACGTGCATCCGGAGTCGAAAATGGCGCCCTTCTCCTCATAAAGAATGAATGTCTGATGGCGTACACAAACATTATTTGAATAGGACACAATCACGACACCGATATAATGAATGCATCATAGATGTGAACCAATAATATCGTGTTTGATCGATAACGGTTTTGCAGCAGGAAGAATTACAAAATACACACTTACAAACAACGAGAGAGAGAGAGAGATTACATATCCAAATGAGGAGGGAGTAGGCAGTGGATGAAAAGTCAGCTCGAGAAAATTACACTATCTAGAGTAGAAAGGGAGGGGAGGACTCATAAAAAATAGTTCTCTTTGTCTAACTGGTTAAAAAATATGAGAGCACGCTAAAAACGCCCACTTCAAAAACTCAAGCAATCTAATTTGCATAATATGTTTAATGTCCTCCTGTAGCGTGAGTATGGATATTTCCATATACATTTTTAAAGTTGCGTTAACACTGATCAAAAGTTATGTTTTAGTCTTGTATTTATTTTCATTGCTTAATTACTTTTAATCTCCTGCATTTTTTATTTTCGAACGTTAATTCAGAATAATTCTTCAGCCCGCGTATGATTTTAATAAATTATAAATTTTACCTAAGTGCAATAAATATTGTCATTTGTTCGAACCATATATTCTTCAAATTCAAATCAATATTTACCTATTACTAAATTATAAAAATATAAGACCAGAAATGAAAAAATTATCGACGTAATTGACTGTGTCTGAACAAAGCTGTGTCTGAACAATACTGAGTTGAAATAATGAAAATGCTGCAATTATTAAGGAAACAAAAATAAATGAGTAAGATTCGAGAAACATAATTTTTGTGAATGATTCGCGTTTATTCACGGCCTTCATATACTGTATTCAGGCATAACTGTGCTTGGAGGAACTTTTACAAATTTGATTCAAAATAAATTTAGTTATGAATTGACATAATCGAATCGATAACAATAAATAAATAAATAATGCTGATCACAGATGCTAACGATTTCTAGCGATTGCTTCAATAAACTCGACAAGTTTGCAATTGGGCTTGGCTAACGTTCAACACACGGGAGCGACTCTAAAATATCTACACAAAGTGGTTGGCTAGAAGTGGCTATGCTTAGAAAACGTAAACATTAAAAGCGAGAAGAAAGGTATGTGTGGATGGGGGATGGAGAGATAATGTTCAATTTTGCACACTTACACTACATTAGATTTCTTTTTTTAAATACAAATGGTTGTAAATAATGATGATTCCTCTTGAAGCAAAACCGTTATAAACGATTCTCTTTTTTTGGTTTTATTTTTTGCGAGGCAAAATGTGGATAAACTAATGAAAAAGCAAAAGGTTGCAACTCCCGGTTCAACACTCAGTACACAGTTCTGTTAATTCAAGATTGAAAATGAACTTCCACGCAAATTTTTTAAAATATATAACTATCGACGAACACCAAAAAAAATTGTAGCTCAACATGTGGAACAAGAATAATTTCGAATGGTGACGTTTTTCCAATACAAGGTTTACAGAAATAAAAATGCGCCATGTGCAATTTTAACACGAATTTCCACAGTTCTTAACAATCACAGACTCCAGAGCATGGTGGTAAGCAATTGCTCGTGAATAATAATTTATAAAATAAAATGAAATAGTACAGTACCAAGAAAATTCTGAATTTTGATCATTGGTCTATGTAATAATAAGCAGTAAATTGGAGCAACATGCTCGGGCGATTTATAATTTTTTTTTGGGGGGGGGAACTCACTTACCGCCCATGTAAGTGGAAACGAATTTAGTTTCTAATTTACTTAATACAACCTCACCGGTAGCAGGTTTTGGACACTCTTTCTTTATGGGATTCAATGATCTCGCAGTAAAAAAAAATTGCAATTGCAAGACGTCTTACGTTTATGGATTGTTTATGAATCAATCGATGCCAAAATCAAACGAACACATTTAAATCTACCTCAATTTCGAAAATATACATTTCAAGACATTTGTTGGGTCTCCGAAAAGAAAGACTGCGACACAGAAGTTTGAATAAATTTTGGCGTGCACACAGAATGAGGGAGAGCTCTTGGCCGTTTGCAGAGGGATAAATACAGATCATGCACATACACACACACACACATTATTGCACATTTTAAAAACACCGCCGATCTAAAAAATATCCGTGTGGAAAAAGAGGAAGTAGACACATTTATCAGTTCCCCCGTTCCCACCAAACCCACCCTTTCATCCAATTCTCTCGCCTCTCTTCCACAGTCACGTGATCCATGTTACCAATGCATGTAGCAGGTTGGGATTAAGAGATTAAAAAATGAACACCGATATTCAATTGATTTGGTGACTAGGAATAATTATTACCATATATACCAACTACATTCATATAATTATTTTTTGTTACTGCAAGCAGCCGAGGATGAGTAAAGAAATGGCTGTTGATATTTTTTTTCTTTTTCAAAATGGCGTACGAGGGAGAAAGGAGGAAAGGTGAACTCTCGAGTGGTTTGTCTGGGTTGGATGGAGTTGGGCAGTATGATTTTTTTTAGCAGGCTCTCCCAAAATTCTATATCCTAACTAGTGTTAGCCTGGATGACATGGTGGATTGTTCCAAACAGCCAGCTTTACACAGGATTTCCAACCATAGCACATTGTATTTAAAAATGCTTTGTATTTAAGTAACCAACCACTATAAATGGTATGGTATAGGTTTATAATGGTATAGGTTTCGGACATAATCGAAGGAAATATGAACAGAGTAACACACTCTATAATACAGTCTGTATTTTAATAGTTATTATAATTGATAATTGTGAAAAGATTGTGCTGAGGCCACGTAAATGAAATCTAGTGTGAAAATCCGGGCACTTATAAAACTATATTCATTCACAGTCATCAATTCATATTTAATTTTGTTCTTTATTTATTTTTGTTCTTTTTAGTTAGCCATATATGGTTTCTATATCGCCCAGCGTGGTCAATATAAAAAGCTGATTGTGCTGGATTTGAAAATCAAATATCGACTAATCTTTAGCGTGAAAGTTGGATTGATTCGTTTCATATTGAAGTAAAAAGTAAATTGCGCTACCAAATTAATCTTTTCCAGCCAAATTCAAATTTTCAAACAAATATAGACATGACATTGATTATTCGCAATAGTTTGTTATGCACGTGTAAAGCTGGCTGTGGCAACTTTATCTCGGGGTGGTTGCGTATAAAACACGAGCAATCTTGGCTGCGTTATGATATCGTATAGTGCCGTATTTATCATTTGTGAATGGATGAGTCCATAAGCTACACACGCACCACAAAATTGACTTCTCGGCATTGGAAAAAATTCTGACTTTCAATTTGACAACGATTTACAATGTTTATGACGAAGGAAAATAACTCAGAAATGAACTGACTAGTTATAAAATGCTCTACGTCTGGGAGATTGTCCGGGTTCTATTTCTGGTAGTGCCAAAATCGAAACCTCAAAAATCTACTCGGCTATGCCACAAATACAAAAAAAATAACGAATACGCACGAAAAAAATAAATAATAATATTTACAAATAAACGTATAAAACAAACGATACAAATAAACTTACCCCAAAAATAACACTGTAAGAAATAAAATATGAGATCATGCTGGGAGGAAACCATTCCAGGCCATTTCAACATCTTCAAGCACTTCGAAATATACAAGCTATACATGTATATGTATGTATATATCACAATGAAACACAAGAGGTGGAAAAGCGATTCTCTGAAAACAATAAATAAAAATTAAGCAATAATTTGTTGCGCGTGGTCACACTGTCGATTATGATATAGGGCGGAACCGAAATGAAATGATTTTTTTTTGCACAGGGGAAACGAGGTGGGGTGGGGATGAAGAGGCGATGATTGCGACCTCTACTGGCGCTCCCTCGCACTACTCGGGTAATAACAGATTGACGATACACAGCTCTCTAATTAAGACTAGGCGTTAGAAGTAAGATTCAAATAATTGGCTAAGCCTACGTAAGAGATACAAGTTCGAATCGAGTAAAAAAATGTTTGTCGGCACTAGTCGTGCTTCAACACACGCGAACACTGTCACGACAAACTCAATTAAAAAACAGTTTCACCAACTTAGCTGACCATAGAATGAATCCACAAATCCAATCAATATTGTACATCATTGCAATAAATCAAATAACCCAGGAAGAAAATGGCTGTTTCTGTTATTCTGGGTGCACATAGTATTGCTTGGGGGTTGGGGATAAACGAGTTTACTATGCAAACAAAATGTTGAATTCGTTAGCATAACAACTTTATGAGATACGTTTACAAATAGCAAAAATACAGCGCAAGTCCCCTGCTGGCGATTGGCGCATAACTAATAAAATTGCAGATCACCGAGCCAACTTCCGCTGTATTTTTGTTCTGTTTGAATTAAATAAGTGTAATAAGTCACTATTTCACGGTTAGATGGCCAATTAACGGCTCAAGGACACTCACCAAGACATTTCCCCACCAAAAAAAAAACACGTTTACAGAATTTTTTTGTAGAATAGAGAATAGTACTATTTTTTTAGAATTAATAAAAATTAAAATATTAGTAAATCTCATTGTGGTTTGAAAACAAAATTGCACCTCGATTTGTTCTTAAGTTCAGACGATATATTACGGGCGAATGTGGAAATGTGGTTACATAACTTTGCTTTCAGTGTTTCCTCCTAGGACATAACAACTGTCAATGGTCAAGCAAATAATTTACATAATTATATATATATTTATAGTATATTGCATTTCAACATGGCAGTTTAAAACACAAGTCAAATAATTTCGCGAGTGATAGCAATTGTAAATTCGGGAGGTCAAATAAAAAAGGAATGTACAACACCGGCGCGATCAAATAATTTCTAGACATTTTCTTCCCTATTTCCAACAATTGCATAAAACTGCCAAAACTTTCCATAAACGCTGAAAACACTTAAAATACCCACTACTAGATCATACTACTGTCCATTTTAGCAATGTTCACGGGATAATTGAACAAGATTTATGCAATTTAATTCCCATAAGAGACAAAAAATATACACCAGCACCCGTTCTGGATTCACCATATCCCATCTATCGACAGAATTTACAGACGCCCTAAAAAAAATAAGACTTGAAAGTATGAAACTGATATGACCATGGCTTACCTCTACACCAAAAAAAAATAAAAAATAAAAATTGAAATCCTAAACAGTACAGTTCACCAATCTCCAGTAAATAAATTGCATGGCAATATTTTGGGTTACCCATGTGCGTCACTCATAATCGTGCTGATCAATTATCAGGAGATCTTCAGGATGGCGATGGGGTAATCGTACATCTAAAACTAAAAATTGCACACAGTTTAGCAGAAAAATTAAGTTTGTGTGAACCAAGACGTGACAAATTGGAACGTTTTCGACGAGGGGAGGGGACATCAGCAGCAGTGAAAGATGTGAGAGAGAGAGATAGAGAGCGAAAGCGGAGGAGAGTCAAAGAGATGCGTGACGTCACGGTGAATGGTAAAAGATCACACGATGCTCTCTCTCTCATTCGAGATGCACAGACGAGGTTGGGGGAGAAAAGTAGACAAGATAAAAAGATGGCGGCGAAACAAACAATAAAAGGTGAAACGGAAAAATTAGTTCGATAGCAGGAGCAGCAGCAGCAACAGCAGTAGTAGTAGTTAGTAGTAGTTAGTAAAAGTTGACCACCATATTGGCCATATGGGGTTGTTGGGAGCACATAATAAATCATAGCTCGATTTAAAACGCGGTCGGGAGAGCTTTTGTGTGAGTGTGGTGTCGCTACATTCAACCACCAAAGAATACTCCGAGGATTATGGTGATAACTACAGCCAGTATCGTTAGACATATTATAATCATAATTTTCTTCTGCAAATAGATCAACAAAAAGATAAGAGATTAGTGACACAATTCGAAAGGGAACGGTTAGAATTGCTTCACTCACCTGAATGGGGAAATAACATTTGATTTACATTGTTCGTTAATGGCTACAGTTTTAAGTTTTTAATTTTTAAAAAAATAAATTGCCAATAACAAATTTATTACTTATAGAAATGAAAAGTTATTTTTTGGTGCTCTAATATTTTTTGTCGTTGTTGTTCCGAAAGTGGTTTTACACGTAGTGGCACGCACTGGATAAACGAAGTGGGAAATATTTTTCAGATCTTCGTAATGATCCAATTTATGTTGTTATCTGGAATTCCCAACTTTTTTTTTTTTTTTTTTTTTTGCCCAAGGTTAAACGTTGACGAGCAACCAACTCATCGCATTTTTGTTTACTAATTCTTAAATAATTTTAACGTCACTACAGGCTAAGACTATGTGACCATGTAAGCATAGTAACAGTGAGCATAATCTGTGAGTCCAAAACTGTCGATTAATTAAAAAAAAGTCCATTTTATAGAATTACTTGTAAACTATTTTGAAAAGATTTAAAATTTGGCGACTGGCTTCAAACCGTGACAAAATGAATCGCCAACAACAATTTTGGATTCACTTGAAGACAATCAACGAACAATGAACATGTAACGGAAATGTGATCAGATATCTAGGAAACACAAGCAGCCATGTGAAAAATCCAACACATCTATTTTTTTAAAAACAATTTTAGTAAACTTCAGAAAACGAATATAAAAAAAATTGAACAGTTTTGTTCAAAGCGGCTAAGAAGATTTCCGGGGTAACCACATTACCGTGCAACAAAGTTTGGAAACAAAAAACGTTGTAAAATAAATGTAATTGCAGAAAATGGTCTTATTTGTGGAAACAAAGCCAATATCGCTATTTGTCAAGTGAAAAAATAAGGCAAGCGTGGTCATCATTATTTCTCAAGACACTTAATTAAAACATTTAACCAATATGTCTCATGCAGTGGCATTCCTTTTCGTATATTAACAATCTGGCTAGTAAAAAACTTCATCCAGACAGCAGAACTCAAAATGTTTGGATGAAAACATTCGCGATCTTCAAATTACTCAAAGTTTCCCAATTTCGCATGACATTAAAACGATAAAATCAGCTCATCTAAAAAATATCTGTAATTAACAGTGCAGAATAAACTTAGCCGCCAAAGGTATTTTTTTTCAAAACCATTATTATAAAAAAAACGCGACAGACATTAATTTACCCAACTAGGGCGGCATAATTTTTAACCTGATTAAAAAAATGCAAGCACTAAAATAAAAATAAAATATCTCATCGAATGTGCAATAACTTGCAGAAAATATTGCACAATCTGGTGAATGACTATAGGCTAATTGAGATAAGAAGTGCTGACTGAATCTCAAAATATTATTTCGGTTTCGGCTAATTAATATCATTCAGAGAGAAATTTGCAGGCATGTTTGTTCAAACTGACCGAGCGAAAATTATAAGTTGATGATGGGAAATAATATAGTCTGGCATCTCCGAGCGGAAGATCGCTTGCCACCCAAAACAATTTGCAACTAAAAATTGTAATCAAATGAACTGTTTAACCCATTCGAATGCATGAAATAAAATCATCACTGAAACTATAATGTTCTGCAATCACCTGACCGTCAACAAAACAAAAAAGTCTCATATATTTTGTCAGAAAAGAAGAATGCACCAACTGAAATTTGTGTTAAACATTGGATTGTGTCTGGAACAGCATCGAATGAAAGATGAACGGTATTTTAAAATACTTATACTAATTTAAAAGGAATTGACATTTTTGAAAAATGCACTGTGTAGAATTTCATTGTTCCATTTTTCACAATTAATAATTCTAATTAAATAGTAAAAAATTATTAAAAATAAGAGTTCGTCACTCTGTAGGCCATTTGTGAGGCTCTGTCAATGACAAAACATAAAACTCAAACTTAAATTTTCCTACAAAATTTCAGTCTAATAAACCTTGGGAGTATTTTCCAAACATGAGACTGAACAAATTCCTAAAGAACATGGTTGCTTGTGTGTAAAATTTGATTCGTAAAATGATGGAATATATAGTAAGAACCCTTACGTTGCCCGATTGTGCTTGGGGTTGGTCACAGGCCGAAGTACCCACCAATTGTTGATGCCAGTACAACGCCCAAAACCGCTAGACAGATCATGATCATGATTTTCTTCTGCAGGATGGGAAAAAAGGAAAAACCATTCTTTCACTCACCACACCACCACCGCCAAAGATCTCAACGAATTGACAAATTGTGATGATAAAGAGCGAGTCAAAACTATTTTGAATTGATTTATCAATTGGCGGGAATATACTGATAAGAGCACTGTTGCAGGTTCAAAAGGCATATACTCATAAGTTGGTTATTAGTGATATAATTCTCTTATTGTCGACCATTTTAGTAAGAGAGAAAAATATCTTTGACAATTGTTTACTTTAAACGTCTGGGGACAGCATACGTAATCACAATAGGAGAGGGACAATTGATGCTCCATCTTGCGGTCACCTATAGAACTTCGCCTGACAATGATATAGTTAACGCTTAAACAACATTGATCGAAATTGTGATGATTTGGTTTGGTGAATATAACGTGCATTCCCGATAATTTAAAGTAGGTCTTGTGCGGGCAGAAATAATAATTATTGTTTTATCGGTGTAATAATTTTATACCCGGTAAAACAGTGACGTGGAAAACAAAATAAACTAGCATGTTTCCTATAGTGTCATATGTCCCCTCTGTTGAATTTATGAAAACACAAAATTGGGTAACACATAAATAAAACATATAATTAAAGACTTGCGTAAATATTCCAATTAAAAACAAAGGCAATTAACCAAAATAATCTATAATCTATATTAAATCGACAAGAAATTTACAATTTCAGACATTTAAAAATGTTATAATTTTATTGGATTTTACGCATGCCTGTTTCAAATAAATAAATAAATATATTAATTGATTTAAAAAAGAAACATATAGTTTTCGAGCTCTCAAGTTTATTCATGATATCCAAACTGATTAATTTTTATAAACACTTCTGTAAATAGATTGGGAAATAAATAGGGATTCGCGGGCAAAAAAAGGAGTTGTTTTGTTTAAAAATTGTATATTCTAATAGAAGGTAACTCGACAAAATGACCCACAATCTCGTGTAAATAAAATTGGTGCAATAACAAAAAATGATATCCCCATCTATTAGAAGAAGAAAAACCATAATGTACAAAAATTATAATAAAACCTCAATGAGTTTTAACATGAATAACCATAAACGAATAATTGTTTTTTGTTTCGTTATTTAATTTGTTGAATGTTTAGCAATTCTATTTTAGCACATTGTACGTGAAGGATGATTGAAAAATAGTGTACGAATATTTTTTCATGTATGGGTAAGGCACTGACTATTCTGGTTTTACCTATTTTTAATGATCATCAATCATAAAAAAGTGGTTTTGCAATTTGAACTTAAGTGAAAGTACGTTTTGCCCGTTAATACTTCATTGAAAGTGGTTCTGTCCCTTACCAATTTATAAGAAGGCAAACGCCAATAGCATGACGCTGACAGATCAGTGATACGAGTGGTTGCCTACTTATAGGAGCCACTCTCGATACTAACTCTCGATACTATTGACAATACATGTATTTGTCCCCACAAGACGAAATGAAAAACCGATAACTACTAAATTGTAAATTTTGAGTATACGTAGCTTGGAGTGACGAGTGACTTAACGCGTTAAATATATTTTAAAGGCATTTTAAAGGTAATTTTAGGGTTACTTTATGTAAAATCGAACAATTCCGAATAAAGGTGGCGCAGTTCTCCCGCTTAAGAAGTGCGAATGCTCATTTACGAATGCAAATGTAAAAACACAAAAAATTGCAGTATAGACAATAAATATTACTCGTATGCTATATATATGAGGAATAATCAACTCTAAATTATTATGTACAATATAATTACAGGTTGGTATTAATATTTTACAGTGAATATAATCATAATTCAACCCTCAATCAGGTAATAGGAAAAATGTAAACTAATTATAGAAGACAAGAAATATGCGGAAGGTTTCGGTGAAAATGAAATATGTGGTGATGATAAATTTATTGTGACAAATTAAAGCCTTCCGGAATGACTGGAACCTATGCTCGAAACTACGCCCTACGTTACTAATGAAAAATGTGTCGAAATTATTAACGTAACGTTTCGTAACGTAACGTTCAGTATTTCATACATTGTTTATGTCATTGTCAGATTAAAAAAAAAACATCACCCAACCCTCCAAAAAAACTGGAAAGCAGCTCAATAACCCGAGATATTAATTTTTCAATCTAAACAAAAAAAAAATCAGATATTTCTTTCACCAACGGAAAATAAATATTTATTTAAAAAATAACTTATTTTCGAGTGGCTTTCTGTATTGTAGAACTCCATAATAGCTTTTGATTCAGCTATCAATTAAATTATTAAAGTGCCAGCCGTTTCTATGAAACACGTGCTACACGTTTTTATGAAATTGTCCAAGACGATAACGTCAATAATAATTATCTTACAATATCATACAATAGTAAAAATTGATAATAGTTATTAACTTAGTGCCGCATGTCGTTTTTGGGTGAAACTGCAGACTTGCGGTAAACTGCAAAGTACTGTGATCGGCATAATGTAATCGTCATATAACTAACCAATCACAACACTATGCAGATTAAACTGCATGCGTGCAGTTTCATCCAAAAACCACAACCTGGTCATCTATTTTTGATAACAAATGAAAACAAATCAATGGTGGAAAACCAGCTTAGGTAAATAGTGATGAATTAACCAGTGGCAGTTTTCGAATATTTCGTCCAATGCGTGGAACGATTTCATTGGTTCGTACGAGCACGCGTATTTCATTGGTTGATTCGCAGTGAATGTTCGCTCACGTGTACGGTGCGCATTCTTTTTCCCCATAGGTGGATATGTTTTGGAAGCACTACGGCCACGCCCCCATCACAACAGTCACGGATTGGTGGCATCCGTTGCGTCATCGTTCGTCGATTAAGGGGGAGCCCTCGTTACGGTCCGAGGCCGTGCGTCACGGTGACGTAACGTGTCGTAGGCCGATTATTGTCTAGTTAAATGCACATCCGTTGGTCCGTTGGACGCTGGCGCCATCAGTTTTTGTTGGAAAAGGCCTCGCTAGCTCACCGGGGTTAAAGCTCGCTACAGTCCGAAGCTCAGACCTAAAACCACCGCGAGCAACATGACGCTCACGACGAGACACACTATGATCAATATTTTCTTCTGCCGAAATAAATAAAAACGAAAATAGAAAATAATTAAAACAATAAACAATGTCACGCAAAATGAAATAAAAGTGCAAAAACATAATTAATAAACAGGAGTGAGGATAAATGATAAACTAAATTATCAGTCTAAATGAAAACAAAATTAGTTAAAATATTTCGTATATTATTTAACCTCTGTAATTTACTTACAAATTGAAACATATCCAAAGAAAATTAATACGAAATATAAAGATATATTCATTTGATATGCTATAAATTTGTCGATAGTCTACTTTGTAATTCCACTTTGTAATTGTAAACGTTTCTCACAAGAGGCTACCTTTTCTTGGTAGGATTTTTGTTCACAAAAATGAATTTAGCATTGTGTCAGTTTGCATTTTACTAAAAGATATGTTCTACACTATGCTTTTAACTTCGTGAGACCAAAAAAAGCCAATAGACTTCATTTGATCAAGGCGGATTGGAACCATCAAATACAACCATCAATCAAACCGGCGGTTTTAATAAGATGATTCTAAAAGATAAAGGCAATATAAGAGCAAAATAATAATAATAATAATAAACAGCATGCTTACATCTTATTTTAATCCTAAACTCAAACCGAGAATTAAGATCAGTAGTAGCACAACGACTACTACGCAAATAATAATGAAAATCTTTTTCTGTAAAAAAAATTAAAGGAAGAAAAAAAAAGAATACGTTGTGAATTTGAAATAAAATACTGCTTGAGCACAACTCGATCATCTTCAGTAAAATATAAATTCATAGAACTATTTATTAAAATAAAATAAGTAATTTTATGAAGTTGTAAGTAACAAATGTAAATTGTATCAATGCAAACTGCAAAGCAAATTTGTAATTTACATGGAAAATAATAAAAATGACTCGAGTTATGAACAAGCATTTCAGATAAAATAGAAAACAATCAAAATAAATAAAATAAAAATATTAATCAAATAAACAAAACGAAAACAAATAAAAAAGCGAGCAGAAAGCAAGCACCTAACAGCTAATGTTAATGTAAAACAAAATAATAGTAGTTAAGTAGGTCTACGATGAACTTACTATTTTTAAACCAAAGTTTTGACCAATGCCCAGTAATTTTGACAGTTCAAATAGAAAGTTTAGGAATCTCGTGAACCAAATTTGAAAAACTGCAATTAGCGAAAAACAAAAGATTACATCAAGAAAACAAATTAAAAAGAGCAATCTAACTACGGCATAAGTTTTGAGCTTAAAACCGCACTATTTTGGTCACATAATTTTTTTTTTTTTTTTTTTTTTTTAAAGTCACCGTAGCGCCTAGTGCACCACAGGACTACTGCACCCTCGTGTCTCT
>JAUJYS010000749.1:0-20692 GCA_033995665.1 Melogona broelemanni
CAGCTCGTCGAATGCTCGTTGAAACGACTGCTTCTGCCGGGAATCGAACCCGGGACCACCCGTTTTGTAGTCTATGTTTATAGCCACTGTACCACGGGGGCCGCACAAATTTGAAGAGACTTTAACATAATTAGTTTAATGATGTGCACCTGTGATTCGTAAAATAAAAAAATAAAAAAAAATCTTTGAACGTTTGAAGACATTAAGATGGCATAACGATTTAGAAACTGCAGATAGAGAAGATCATTTTCATGTGTCTGAAACTTAGCATCTATTTTTTCATGTACCCAACACGTGCATTAATAGGGAAATCAATTTCTTCTTTCACATTCAATTTCATTAAGTTAGTTGATTTATCTTTTAAAGACACGACCATGTTTTTTTTTTGCGACTGTAATTCATACCAGCAAAGCCAATTAAATTTACGAAAGCCTCCAATAAGTGAAGTGGACAAATAGACTGCGTCCTCGTTTAAGACGAGTCTTGGCATGCAAGCGCGATACCACCAAATTACAGGTGCATCTGCGGCGGATGCTTCCATAGTCGAGCACCTAATTTGTGCAATATTTTCCGTGATGGTCAAACCAATCACATCACCCCACCACCACCACCACCACCACCACCGTCACAGTAATCGATATTCTCAAACAACCCCACCCATGGCCTTACCCTAAATACTGTTTAACCGGTGGGCCGCATCGATATATAAAATGCAGACGATCAAAGACGTATTGATAAAATAATGATAATGGCGACTTTCTCGCGCGCATTCACTCCCGGCCATTTAAATAGGAATTTTAAGGCGATTACCACCGACATAAAGCCGCGTATTCAAACATGCATGCCGTATAGGTGTAGGACTGTGCAGGCCTAAAGCAACGCGTCGGCTGGCTTTGTTTGTCCGATGCACAAATTATTGAGGCGAGCATCACCACCCTTGCGAATCCTAAGGTTGACAACGTCAGCCGTTGCCATCTGCCTAAACCTCACATGTGACGTCAAAAAAAGCAGGGAAAGCTCGCTTTTCTCACTTCATCCACATTAAATCTTCAACGCTTATCAATCAGACGCGAAAAATAGTAACGGCCTCGCTTCCGATTTCATCCTTTTCGGCGAGATTAACTCAAAAAAAAGATATTAAAAGTGCCAGAAGGCGACTGATGGCTTGTGACGCGGCTAATTTTTGCGACGACCTGGCTCATTAGACTGTGTGGTTAGGTAGTAAAACAAACAATATTTTGGCATATTTTTTACAAGTTTTACAAGTTTTTGGCGGCACAACTCGATTATTTTTAGAAATATGAAATATAGACGCACTCTACCCTCGAATATCTTTGTAAAAACCGCAATCTAGCACCAATTAGACTATCACGTTGCATTTTTATCGACCGGAGAACCGACAAAACTGACGGATCACCGCCTTATCTAAAGGCTAGTTGGCGTGTTCTTGAATAAAATAAAAAGCGCGCAGATATAGTCCGTGATCGACCTACTTTCTCCCGAAAAATAATAAAAATGGTCGGAAAATTCCTGAGCCGAGCCATAAACAGCGGCGTGCCATTCAAATTACAGAGACAGGGCCCGGGTATGACTAATTGCTAGTATAAAGTTAACCTGGCGTTTTTCCTGCAATGGTCAGTTTCCCTATTCGTCGCTCGTAGCCTTAGTATTCAGTGTTCTTGCTATCAACAATAAATCAAATACGTGTTATCTTGAAAAGCCGAAGTCTCATATTGCCTTGCCAACATAAATTATAAAAAAAATTGGAAGAAAAATTGCAGAAGAACGCAGAGTCGGATGTAAAATGCTCGATACAAGTTTGGGGTCGAGGAGTAATTGTGTTGTTAAATTGCGACATGTTTAATGAAAAACACTTGCCCTCTGTCTCAATTCGCGATTAATTTAATAAATTAAAGTGCGTAATGATCCCCAATTTGCTGGTTCTCGAGAGGCTTTCATTGTTTATTTGTTTTGTTTCATTCGTTTTAACAATTGATGTCGTGATGTCACATTTTTTAATCGTTTCTGCATTCGGTCGCCTCATGATTTAACGATCTGAACAAGTAAATGTTTGAGCCAATTTTTTAAAGTTTACATTGCGAATTGCTATATACGCGATTAGTGACTAATAACATGTGTTATAAATCTGCACCTATACCGGTCATATTTTTTTCACTTTCGAAAGGCGCAGTTGCCCTACTCTTACTGATGGTTAACTGTGGTGATTTTTGAAAGCGGCTCGAATATCAGTAAGGTAGTTATCAAATCGCTTCTTAATTAGCTTTTTAATTAAACGTGGATTGTGACGGAAAAATAGGTGTGTTTAGTTGAATATTTCGCAATATCAATTCAATATTTCCCCATAACTTGTCAGAGTTACATGCCTGAATCGAATATTTGTTCTTATAAAAGTTGTAACGACCAGCTTAAAAGTCTTTAGAAATACCAATATGGTACGCATAACGTTAACATTTGAACTTGTTCTCTTTAGAAAATGAATGGTTTTCTTTTTAGAAAATTAAGAAACTACTAAGAAACTTGAAGATATAATAAAAACAAAATGAAAAGCAAGAAAATTAGTCGCCAAATTTATGTGGTGGTTCGCTCAAATTTTAATTACTCTTGTGATGGTCGTCGAAATTCGCAGGACGCGCCTCGTCGTCGGCCTTGCGTTTTCGGAGGAGTCGTCCGTCCCAGATTTGATTTTGCCCCTCCTCACGGTCGATCCTTCCTCCCCGCTCCGCTTCCGAGCGGGGGCCACCCCCTCCCTCCCCCTCCTTCCCCGCGTATATTCATTAAAAACACAAATAAGCGTGAAACTAAAAAAGCGAGGCGACGTGCTAGAGGCGCGGGGGTGCCGAGAAGCGCGCGCCTATCACAATCGCCGCTTAATTGAGAAACAAGAGATGGTGGTAGTCGATTTAACCCATAGTAGATATCTGCATGATCGTCGACTATATTTGGATCACCAGTGTTGGGTTCGTTCCTTTTTAGGAGGAACCCGTTCCGGTTCCCGTTCCTCCTTTGACAAAAGGAACCCCTTATTGTTCCAGTTCCTACACAAATTAAAATGACTTGGCCGTTCCTAATTCCTTTTTAAAAGAAACCTGGATATTTTTTCGCCCCTTTTCCGTTTTTTCAATTGAAATATACGTTTACAAATAAATTGTGATTACGTTCACGAGGACGCCAAATGGACATTTGCGATAACTGACCTAAATTTACGGACACGATTTGCTGGCATGGATCAAACTCTTTCACAAATTATGTTTGATGCTATCGCGCACACTTTGCAATAATGTACTCGTAGAAATTTGAAAGTTATGGCAAAAGGAACCTCCAATACCGGATAAAAAATAACTTAACCGTTTCTAACGTTTCTTCAAAGGAAAAGAAAAGAAATCGAGAGTGTCGTAGGGTAAGAATGGGAGCGGTAGCACTATAACACAGTTTCCGTATCATAATTTTAATCAAAATCGTTTAATTAAAACGCATTGGAATCCTCCTGGAACCTCGTATCCTTCAAGATGCGTTTATTTTTTTTCTGGAGCCGGCCCGTTTTACAAACGTCTTAATCTGAATTGCTGCTGGGAGAAAAACTTTAATGTCATTTTTAAACTCACCTATAAATTTTAAATTGTATGTTTGTTTAATTACATTACGACACTCACCGTACGCTGCTCTATTTTAGTCAATAAAAATTCAACCGAAAACATTAATAATTCAAATTTTCGTGGTTGCCGGTGTGATCTTAGGAAGACGCCAGATCAAGATGAGGTGCACTTTTATCACGCGATAGTAATTCGAGTACCGGGTATAAAAAAATATTTATTGCGTGCTCGAATCCGGCATTGTATTTCTAAACCGCTTCTTTCATTTATATTGCATGCCAACGCGGACCTATTTTTTGGTCTACATATTTATATCTTGACTAAAATATGAAGCGTCGGTGTTCCCTCTTTCTCTGTAATCGCGCATGTTTTCTCCGCACGACGGAAAAACCGCAGATTTACCCAATTTCTCGCCTACTGCTGCTGCTGTTAACCGTGCTGCTCTAATCGTGTCTCCTGGTACATGAAAATCTTTCGAGATTAACAGTCCTTGGAAACATAATAGCGAACATGATATTTTTTTAATTGTTTAGCAATGTTTCTATGTTTCCAATCTAAAATTAAGCATTGTGTACAGCTCGCAAATATCGTTTTCGGTTATCATGGGGGGAAATTTGTACTTTTTGCATGTAAATTGAGATTAAGAATATACCTTATCTAGAATAGATACTTTCTTCGACGCTGAAGAAAATTAGAAGAAAATAAATTGAATGAAAAAAATATATTCTTGGTCCCTGTAACGCACGCAAAATACGCGATTACGCGTATGGCAATATGTGAGGGGCACATTTTCAACAGGATTCCAGGATCAATAAACAAGAGCCTGCGCCGGGAATCGAATGAGAAAATAGAGAGTGGCTTAGTAAATTGTTTTCGATTACGCGTTGTTCATTGTTTTGTCCAAGTAGTTGTGATTGAAGTAGACAATGCATAAACATAAATACAAAACGTAATAACGATTTTTACTGGAACTCATTGTGTGATGCGTCAATAGTTCATTGTGTGATACGTTATTATTTTTCAACATATTATCAATTTAAAAATAAAAAAATACTTACGAAACGCATTGTCCACAATTTCTTTTAACAAATCGCATTGTAGACAACCTTTTAAAATAATAATAATAATAAAAATATTGCAATATTGTTGTATAATTCGATTTACATTTCTTGACGATAATGGCAATCAATTATTTGTTGATGTCCTTGTCTATGTCTTCAATAACAGAAGCGCTTGTTCCGCGATCCGTGAACAAGTTTGAACCAGATTGCCCAGAAACTGCAAACTTTCCCATCGTTGACGGTTCGCACGATTATTTCGTTTGGGCTCGTCAATTGTCAAAATATTAAGCTTCTGTTGTGCTAGGCCAATCCTACAATTCATACCATTAATTTGCGTATTAACGCGTGTAATTGCAGTGTGCACATTGCAAATTACAAACTGTTGCTGCTTGAATAACATTTAAGTTATAAATTCGAATGTCAAACCAGGATATGCCATACACAGTGTATACCAAGTGCCGAAATACGCGCCACCTTGTGGTAAAGCGCAGCGCAGGGGAAATCATCACCAACTATTATGAATCATAATTTGCTGCGCAAACGCCCACGCCCATTCTAAGATACAGTCTTCAAAAATGTGGTAAAAACGTTTTAGAAGTTTAATTTATTTTCACAGATCAGATACTGATCAGCAAACATGATTTCGCCGGCAGTAACGCGCATTGTCCGAATTACGTATGCTAATTTTACCGGCGATTAGCAAAATTTGCATATTTTCGAACCTACTTATTAATAGCGAGAAGGAACGTAGATTGTTTGCCGCGAAGGTTCGAAGCTCTTGAAGCCAAGAGGCGCGTTCGTTCAACCAGTGAGTTTCAGTGTGTATTTCGCGGTGAATCAAATTAAACAGCTTCGTCGTCGAAATGTTAACGCCCCCGCTATCGAAAGAGGCCTAAAAATTGTAATGAAGGCGGGATATTTTTTTATTATGGTTATTTTATATTTCTATTTCCCAATGCCATAACAGGATTTTCTAAGTAGATTCTTTGAAAGTCACGGAGAGTTAATTTTTATTTATTAGATCGATTTTTTTGTCTTTTCAATTGCCTGTAACTATGTAGGCTAATAATACAGCGCATACTTCATCGATTCGTGGTGATTGCCTAATGGTAAAATAAATACACAGAGATACTAATCAAATTATTGAGATACTGTGTATGCCTATGATTTGGCTACAATAGCCAGCCAGACCTTAAAAGCGAGATCGTGATTTTAGCGAAATACCCACACGTTTTCCAATAAAATAATGACTTTTTCCCGATTAATTTAGGGTACAACTCGTATCCACTAGAATTCCGTTACCTATAGGCTTATGGCGTCATAGAACGTGGCGCCTTCAGTCACCAATAGCAATTGAACCCTATTTTGACAGTAAGATTTTCCCATTCGAATAATATCTGTTCCCGAAATTTCGCAAATTCGAGTTGATTTTTCGATACCCAATCATTAACAATGCCATGTCGAATATGGTCTACCTGTTTTAGATTTGTTTGTTGTGTGTTAGATGCGTTAGAGCTGTTTCTAGTGGGCAGCTTACATGCGCCCTCCAAAGGTAAAACTTTTTAGCGGAATTTATATGTACAGTTGTCATAAGGAATGTATCCAATAGCATGAAGCCCAAGTTTCGCTATTATTTTTATCATTTGATGTACGACCTATTTTTATTTTAATGATGACAAAATGATTGATTGAGTTTACAGATGTATTGTACAATTTCGGTTTAATGATTAGTTTCATTTAATAAAATCTGATACGATATGATCAGGCGGGCTGGATAACAACCGCTCTTAAGTTCACTAAATTGATAGGTTTTACCGAAATTCGTGTGTCTATAATTTGTTTATTTGGAGGGGGGAGATGATTAATCCAAGATCACAGAAAAAAATAAGATGCGGATGAATACCCAATGTAGCTACCGCGCCCGCGATCAAGGTATTTTTTAAAAGAAACACAGTTTTGGCCATGGAGCATATTTGTTCCATGGAACATTTGTTCGACTTATTTAAAAATAAAATCACGTATTTACAAAGAATGAGATTCATCGTGTTAACTGTTGACAACGCCTACAACGAAATATAAGGTTTGAGCGGTAGTTGATGCTACACGTTATGTTGTGATAAGCGATTGGTTTAAGCAAGGATCTCACTATAGATGACACGACGTGAGTGGACAGGGGTTATCAAGGATAATGTAGGCGAGCGGCTAATGTAATAAACTTGTAGAGAGTCTTGTTGGGAGATAACCGAGACGGGGCAAACCTGTATTGGCTGCTCGTTGCCGGTGTTGGGTAGGAACAGAACGGAAAAGTTCCTTTCCTAGGAACTGGCTCCTTTACCAAAATTTTTCGTTTTTCAATTTTCCAAAGTGTGTTGAAAGCGGAACAATTTTACAGCATCGAACATAAATTGCAAAATATTTTTATCTGTGTCCGCAAATCGGTTTAAGATCAATTCTCGCAATGAACGTAATCAAATAAAACAAATTGTAAACATTACAATACTCAACATATTTCCATAAATAATTTTAATCGAAGGAACGGGAAAGTTCCAGGTTCCTTTTAAGAAGAACTAGGAACATCCAGGTTCCTTGTAATTTCTGAAGGAATTGGTTCCTTTTTTCATGGGAGGAACGATTCCTTTTTAAAAGGAACGAACCCAACACTACTCTCGTTGTTCGCCCCGTGATGGACGGGTTCATCACAAGTTTTTATTTTTTCCCATCCCATTATTATAACATGCCCGCTGCTCCAATTCGGAAATTTGAGATCATTGTCATGCTACCATCATCGCAGAAACGCAACAATAGTCAATTACGGTTGCGGGACAACAGCAAATTATAACTATTATTTATCACGACTGTTATTTTAACCGCTTCCGTGAAAAAGTTCGAGACGGCTTTCGCCTTCACTTTTCCTTTTGCGCTCGTACCTAATTATTGGTCGTTGAACAACAATTCAGGTTGTGTTGCGATTTAAGTTCTGAGTTATTAGGCGTTATGACTATTTCAAATTTGTGTCAATACGAAATTAAATTAGCAGTGAAAAAATATATGTTCATTCGATTGTTGACAATGAATAATGTATGCGTTTTTCTTCGTAAACAATTCGATTGTTTAAAGTCTTTTGAAATCTAAACAAATAAAATGGTCTCTGTGCAGACATGGAATCCGCCAGGTACAGGGAACGATTGAATTGAAATGGCGAAATAATTGTAGACGATAAATTAAAAGAAAATTAAAAAGCATTTTAATCCTCGACTTGCTGGAACCAGCGGAGTGGTATCAACATGTAAATTAAAAAGCCATTTGATTAATTAAAAGTGATTTGATCAATTAAAAATCGATTTGATTACTGACTTGCTTGTTGCAAGTTATTGATTTAAAAAAAAATCAATTTGGTTTTTAATTTCTTCAATTTATTTTTGATTGCGATAAAGTAAAAAGTCGGCTTAGTTGAGCATTTCTTAATGTTGATCATTTCGCTTGAGAATTTCGCAATGTTGATTCCTTTACCTATTGGGTAAAAGAGCATATGATTTGCTCTTATCCTTCTGGGTGCTTGCTTATACGCGTTTTGTATTAAGAAAATATTTTTATATATGTGCATGCCGTCACTATTACATGATCGTTATTTAAAATATAAATTTATTTTTTGGCTTAACATGCTTTGCAAAATATGTTTCTCTCAATCGAATAGAACACTTGGTATTATTTGCTTTCGTATCCGAATGCCTGCGAAATTAAACAACACTAGCAGAGAAGGTCACGTTCTTTATTTACGAACAGAATACAGTATATTTTAATAAGTTCACCTTATAGTAAACGCACACGCGATCTATTCTTTTTCGAAGAATCCAAACATTTTTGTTGACAGGGGATCTTAAGACGATTGGGTGTGTCGCACTCTGCGATCGAGCGATGTTTTCGGATGCTTTTGTTCCATCGAATATATTCTGAGATATTTTTCCTTTACCGTTTTCAGGGTGCCTGTCTCTTAGTCCATTTGTCCATTTGTGCAAGTGACAGACGTTCCCCGGGCCATGTAAGACCTCGCCTTTTCAGCCAATGGAACCGCCCCACCTACTTTAATTCTTACACGATCTAGGGCTTTAGTTTCTAATCGGTAAATATCTCGGAATTTTTTTCTTGCTCGGCGCGTGCGCCACCTACAATGTAAATAGTTGTGAGATTATCCGTCGGCCATTGAGTATGAGAAACAGGTTGCATTCCTGGAGGGCGCTGATGTATTTTTGAACAGGATTCTTATGCTACCTTCGTAGAATAGGCATTTTGTATGCTAAATCAAAAATCACTGTTATTGGTAATTCCGATGTAAAGAATAAGAAAAATGCATATTGCAATTAAAATTATAATGTGTACTGATGAGACCAATTGATCAGCCAAGGACGAAAATATCTTATTTTCCCACTACTATTATATTTTACAGCTACTACATTGATCTGTACACTCATATTCAGGCTTTTGACCTAGATAGGGATTTTTAACGTCTACCTGACAACGTACATAAACCGGTACCTCCTGGCCTTACTTCATTTTCGAAAGAAAAAAGGTTTTTTCTCCCTTAAAAATTCCAGATGTTTTGTTTGTTTTGATTTGAGGTGTTCGATTTGAATCGACATTGGGGATCTGAGCAACTGGTTTTGCATTTTTCATGCGAAACTGCTTTTGATGACTATTGAATTTGCGTTGGCCGCCAGATGGCGCTACATTCTGATCGACAAAACGTCTATATAAATCTCTATAGGGTAAATGAAAGGCACGATTTATTTAGTAAAGTGTCCCAGGTCCATTGTATAATACGATGTTTTTCATCTAATCTACATGTATAGACGATAAAGAGTTTTTAATCTCGTTGGTGAACGGAAAATCGCGGTGTCTGAAGCAATGGAGGAATATTGAATTGCCCAGGTTTTATTAACAAATAATAGTAAAAGCAAAATAATAGTGCATGCCTTCCTCAATTGATTAGTAGGCGACAGTTTTAATTCTTGATTCATTAAATGTTGTTAATCTTTTTAACTTGATTCTTGATTCATTAAATTGTCGTCTTAATTTCGTCTATTGTGTAATCTGAATCATTCATGGATGATGTTTATAAATGGTAAATAGCCAGTAGTATCCGTGAGAGTGTTCACATACACCCAACAATTTCATATGCGAATTTTATTGATTGATTTACGTGAACACGTTTGCAAAATGCAAACAGAAATCAGGTTAAAAGAAAATGTGAATTGAAAATTGACGATGTTCAGTATGTTCAGGAAAGGTGCTCAGGAAGTTTAACTTATACAGTGCATTTACTAGTATTTTCTGTGCGATAGTCTTCCTGCGGTTAGTTTTATTGCAGCATGTGCCAGATAGACCTGAAAAAACGGCAATGACCTAAGTGGATCTAACATTGACAGCGCTTAAAACAAAAATTAGATTTCGACATTTTAGATGTCCGGCGTATCGGTTACGCTTGGCGAAAACTACAAGGGCGACGACGCCCAACAGCGATCCTAGCGACAATCGTTAATGACATTTATGTTCCAAAGTTTCTCAGAATAGGGATGATGTTTTAATGCACCGCTCGAAAGGAACAAAGATGTTCGAAATTTCCTCAGAAAAGCAACCAAGATGTTCCAAAGTTCGTAAGGAAATGAACGAAGATGTTTCAGAGTTCCTCAGAAAAGGAACAAAGATGTCCCAAAGTTCCTCAGAAAAGGAACAAAAATGTCCCAAAGTTCCTCAGAAAAGGAACAGAGATGTTCCAAAGTTCCTCAGAAAAGGAACGAATATGTTCCAGCCGGATTTCTCAGAAAAGACACGAATATGTCCCACAGTTCCTAAAAAAAAACCCGAAGATGTGCCACAGTTCTTCCGAAAAAGAACAAAAATATCCCACAGTTCCTCAGAAAAGGAAAGCGTTCCTAGGAACGGTACGTTGCCGTTCCGTTTCTGTCCAACACTGGGCAATTGTCTTCTTGGGAGAGCACAAGATGCGCAATTAACATCTGTCCACAAACACACATTGTCCTCTTTTACTTGACCCCGACCTACTGTTCCACCCGTCTTACAACAGGAATATTGACCGAATAATCGTTTTTCTTAACTAATTTGCGAATTCCTCGAGCGAATAAGGAACACGACGCACGCGGACGTGGTCTTGCCGTTGCCCAGTCCTGTCCTTAACAGATCGTTGCATATGCGTGAGTGAGATAAGGGCCGGCGAAGATTCGTCCCGTTTTCTCCTTGGACGTTACCCCGATATTTTATTACACTAAGATGCGACAATTACTGTTGCAATTTGGTTATTGTATCAGGCGTTCATAAAATGCTACTTTTTCCTATGTTTTGCTCACAAAAATCTGAGCGGAAAGTTAAAGTTCCTCAACAAAAGAACGGTCGTCGTTAATTAGTGGTAGAGCATCCGCCGCGATCCCGGGTTCGATTGATATCCACTTTAGTAATGACGATATTTGATTGTGAATAATAATTTTTTAAAAAATGTCCTCTGAGTGCGCACAATTTTAAATACTCATGTTGCTTTACTATTCTAATAAAAAATTTCCAATATGAATTTAATTTTTCTAATAATTGTGAGTGCTGCCCAAATTGGGGCAAGGACAAATTGCTATTTTATATTAACTTATTCTTAGTTATTAACTTAATCGACATTTTAACGACTTACAAACGTGATTTCATTTTTTTGCAAATCAATGCAAATGTCATTAATGCAAAATTCACGGTTACAATGAGAGCAGCGCTAGTTTTATATTACGTTAATCATTCATAATGTAATTTCATAAATTTGCATAAATTTGCTAAAAATAGAAAGTAACAGAAACACAAAAGTGCCTGGCACAGAATTGCCGCGACGTTGGCGCAATATTTTGTTGATGCAAAATTAAAAAAACCCAGTCATCGAATATTCCAATTCAGTTTTAATAAACCAGCTAAACCAGGCAGGCTAAACGCATATCAAAATTTAGAGATTATTAGAAAGAAAAGCATATGGGTGGATCCTGGAGCCTGGCTATTCCAGCTGTCATTACCCTTCCCTTCCCTTTCCTGCCCCTTACATAGCTCCATAGGGTGCTAGGGTACAGCAATCCTGTAGTGCACTAGGCACTACGGTAATACTAAAAAAAAGCGAAAAAACAGCTATTGTTGCCTTCTAGTTTCAATTTTTTAAACGAGGGAAGGAGGGAGGTGAGAACAGCGAGAGGGAGCTAAGTACGTACGACCCCCCTTCTTTAGACCATCGACATCAATCCATTTGACGAGGCATTCCAACGTCGATGGTCCGATATGGATGACGGCTTTTCATGACGTGTGCGCACTTGCGGCAAAAATAGGTGACCACGCTCGTCTCGATCACGATCAACGTGCTCTTTCTCTCGCTCTCGGGCCCGACGGGGCCATATCGCCCTTTGCGCTCAGCCTTTTTGCCTTGTTTCGATGATAATCAGTTAAGTCTTCTGCGGCTATCCCCTGTCAGATATGTGTATAGGTGGCGCCGAGTCGAATACAAATTTTGAACATCAATTTTGAACGTCGTCGTCCAGTTTTGAACTTCTGTGTCCAGTTTGCATATCATTTGTGACATTCGAAACCTTTACTTCCCGTACTATATATGCTATTGCTTCCATAGCTAAGTATTATTTTATACAGCGAATACACCACCATACATCTGTTTCATTTGCGAGGGAATAGGGGTCGAAGCCTCGAAGGTTAGCGAAATAGGGCCTTTTTTGGTTGAGCAAGTTAAAATACCGAATAACCGGGCTTAAATGATAAATTTCTCGCAGCTGCATCTGATCTTATTCCTGAGACTCTAACTATCAGTCGTAACCAGGGCGAACTGATGGATGTTTCTATTATACCAAAACACCTCATTACCTAGTAAAAAAAATTCTTCTGGAAGAAGCACAAGAACACACTACGCCCAATTCGGCTATGGAGAGACATTTTAAAGGTCGGTTTTGCCGTAAACATGCTTTGATATGGGTATTAAAAAAATAACGCCCAATTCAATGCTTGAGTCTCTAGACAATTAAATATGGCTACTGCCTATGCATTCAAAATGTTATAGACACATGTAGATATTGATAATCGCCTTCGGTGATCTAAAAGTGCAGGATTACAGTCAAATTTTGATTTTAATCGCCATCCACTAACGCCAGTCGCCGTCTACTAAATCCTCCTGAATCCTTCGTTCACCGGTTGGTACAGACATTGTAAATGAACCAATGTGAATGATTTGCAAGTGCCCGAGGTTCCATGAGGACATGACGCGGGCATAATAGAACCGTCGTATATGGCCAATGCTCGCGCTGCACGCTCTCTCTCCACTAATCCTTCTCCATACCTTTTGTTGGACATCAATCAGCGAGAAAGCGATCCATCTGCCACCATCAGCAGCGCCTCCCGTGGCGAAAGGACGTGCGATGGTGCCGGTAGCCCGTTCATGCGGATCGCGCATTAAGAAAATTCCAATTTCTATCTCGATCTTTCTCGCTGACGTTTTTCCCCGCATTACCGTACCCCCACCCCAACCACGGGGGCATCGTCACCGCAAAATAGCCTCGTAATTACGCGGAGAATAAATAATTGTGGCCCCCGAGGAGTCTTCTGATAGCTCGGCCGAAAATCGAGCGCGATTGCCCGACGCCGTATGGCCGGGAACCGCTGGCAGCCACGCCCGACAAAAATGTTCGGCGACAAAAAAATAAAAATAAATAATAAGAAAAATGCGATGAAGATGGAATGCGCACGAACTGTAAGCGCATTCGTGTTGCCACCATCAATTTGAAATGCTGCAACCGCCGCTAATCTCAAAACAGGAAATAAATTCTGTTCCTCACGGACGATGGCAGATTAAAAAATTGCCAAGATTTATGTGTAGGAAAATTAGTGATTTGGACGTGCATATTTAACATGGAAATGTTCGTCTATCTGTCTAACCCTTTCGGTATTACAACGGGATGTGGCGTTGGTGTCACAGGTTCGATTCCCGACGCAGGTTATCGCTTATTCGATTCCGGGGGTACCGGGGGTTCCGAGGGACACAGAGTCTCCTGAAGTGATGTTCACTAAAGTGATTGAAAACATATTTAAAAAAAAAAAATCATTTTCTAAAAGATCACATTTTTTCAAAAAGATTTTCATGTCTACTTTTATTTGTTTTTTCATTGACACTGCAATGTCATAATTTGACCTCATGCTTAGCGTGTCCACCAAGGTTCTTAAATCTTACATCTGAAAGACCTAACCAACATGTGATTCCAGTAGTAATCTTTTATCGCAATGAAATCAGGTAGATAAACTTGATGTAGAAGTGTTGCGCTTTAACACAAGGTGGCGCTCGGTCGCCCCAATCACCATTTGTGGCCAAGGGCGCTAGTTGATACAAATAGTTGATACAAATATTTTTCCGATCATTGATCCTCAACAAACTACCTCATTCGCTAAAACATCGCCAGAGGGCACCATTACTATTGATGCCAAGCGCTATAAATTTTATTTGAGTAATATCGATGATTTATCGGCCGCGATAAAGCGCACTGATTCTGACTTATATTTAGGAAGACCAATTTCAACCACCACTTCAAATTAATTTGCGTAGTTAACCTCAATTTGCGAGCGTACTTTTTCGGCTTTTTCTTTTAAGATTTGGGAAAACTTCTACTTATAATTTTAATACATAGTACCAAAAGGCCTGAACGTAAGGAAAATATTTTGTTGTACAAATTATCACAAGAAAAAAACAATTTTATGCGATTTAAAAATAAATTAAAATATAACGATAATTTGGTCATTGGTTGATATTTCGAGATTCGTGTTTTAAAATTGTTCACATGCACGACTTTATGGGTACATTGAATCTGATACTTCCTACTGCACTAACAATCATTTTTCTCTAAAGAAGGATCGTCTCAATAACCGCTTGTCTGAAATTGCAGTCGAACGCTTTACAAAAATTCAAAGTCTCAAAGCGCATAAATGTCTACATGTAACCAAATGTGACTGAAAAACATTGTAACCACCGGCATGCATTATTCAAACTCGTGCGACTAGTCCATCATACGAGGGCCGTTCTAAAAGTTCTCGACTCTTGGAAATGGCCCGTCCCAAAAATATTTATTAACCCCAAACTAAATTCCACCACGTTTTCCGCGCTCATTCGGAGACAAATTGTGTCTCTAACGAAAGCCCATAAAAATGTTAATGATCACCCCTCAACAAAACTACAAAAGATTTATTTGAAGGGTGATTCGTGGCACGCTTTCTTGGTGAGGAAAAAGTTGTTCTGGGTGCGCACGTTCCATTCCCGAAAGACATATTCCGATAGAAATTCATATCTCAACAATGGAAATGGGGTATAGCACAATTTTTTTTTATATAAAACCTACAACTTTTACGCTGTCCCATTTGTACAGCGGCAACGCCCGACCACACACATTCAAATGTCCAGTGCCTAATAACCGCGATGTCAATGCAGCGCCTTCATAAACCGAACACACTTTGCTTTGGAATAATTTCTTAACTGAATCTGGTTATGTATTCATATGATCTCTTACATAACCTTAGTTGGCGCAATTTTTGTAAGTTTGCTTTGCTGTACGATGAAAATTATATTATATCTCATGATGAAAGTGAAATGTATGACGATTAATTGCAAACATGTGAAACATAATTACAATTAGTATGACTCCTTCTGCGGGTCACGCGATTCTTCTTTTTTCGTACGAACAACCGTTTCCCGTCTCCACTGATCGAAGACAAAAAACACCCTTTTTAGTATTTCAATTTCAGATAAAATTTTGGAATTTAGGATGAAAAATTGTAATTGAAGATGAAAAATTGGAATAGAAGATGAAAAATTGGAATTTAAGAACACGCTCTTTTGGAACGTCCCTCACATAACGGCACATTTACCACCAAGGCACTTGATTCCAATTTTTTAATGGGTCCAGTTTTGCGTAACCGATCCACGAAATGCGCATGTCTGGCATTTCTGGGTATGCTGCCCGCTTGGACGTAATGGGTTTATGCTAATGCAATATTTAATTGCAATAAATCTTGACTCGCTCTCTCGGACGTTTGAGTGTGTGTCGAGCGTGGCAGGCGATAACAAACTCGCTGCGAGTTAATTTTTTATCAGATTTGTTTTTGCCTGTCCACCACGGGACATTTTCTATTAGGCAAAAGTACAAATCGGACATTAATTATTTTTGTTTTTTCTCAGGCGTCAATAATGCAGTCGTGCTTACGGCTCGAGGTGGCACTGTTGCTACATTGAATATTAATGGTATAGACCTAATGACATTATGTCGATGCGACGCGAAAAAAAAATCTTGCTAGCCGAGATTTTTAGTACCCTCACGTCGAGCTACTGAGAACAAGTCCAGATAGTGTAAGAATTTACGCATACGCGCTAGATCTTGATGTAATCACAAGAACCGTTATTTTACATAAACAACTAATTACAAGGCAATATATATCAAGTTTAATAAATCAATTTGTAATGATTCTTTTTTTCTGCCATTTTCACTAGCTAAGTGTCGAAGCCTAAGGCTAATTTTTGGGCATCTTTCAAGTAAGGGTGTTTATTTTCTTGAAGGTCTAAATGTAAACCCGTCGTGAGAACATGTTATTTTGTTAATTAATGTGAAACATGTCGCACATTTTTTTAAAAATCAACCATAGAAACCATACAAATTAGCATTTGAAGCTGTTAGAATATCTATTATCTTTTCAAAATTTCAGTTAGGCGTTGAAGAATAACTTTATTCTCTTGACACAACAAATCAGCGCGTCTTTGTCCCTTACATCTCATTCACTGAGTCGTTTTTTTAAGATTACAAGATTTTTCGGTTAATGACGAACCCTACTTTTTTTTCTCTCTAAATGTCATACTTCTTGGAAGGAACATCGATTACATAATGCACTCCTTAGATAGACAATTATTTTCTAGCTACAATATTGTTTATTTCAAGATGGCGTATCAAACATCTTAAAAATGAAGAATAAATGGTGAAAAAGTCGTGACGAAAAACAGCTTTACAGTAAAATGAATGAGCTTCGCTGACGGTGCAATATGTAACTTATAAAGGAAGACAAGCTATCCCCTGCTAAAAAGTTGAATTTCTGTTTACAGGAAGTAAAATCGGAATGACAGACGTTGTCTCCAGGAATTACATTTGTCACGCGTCGACTCGCACGACATTTTAACGGCAGTACAGGTATACAAGTCAATATCTTGCGTGCGTTGCCCATTAGAATTCGTGGTTTCAAAAATTATTTATACTAGCTAGCGCGATGCCCAAAACACGCGCGTATTCAACAACACCAAATGAACCAAACCGAGAGAAATGATGACTGATTTATTGTCTGCCTTCCTCTTCCATGTCTAAATAATTTGTCCGGCGGTGAGATGAAATTACGCCGCATGGGTGGTAGCGTTGGCAGTTCGTCAGAGAAGGATGAGAGGGAGGAGACTCTTAGGCAGATCCGTTGCCGTGGAGGGGAAAACGCGCAACCGTCTACCTACATTACACTGCCAAGATAAAAATCGTAAAATTAATAATTGGGCGGCGGAGACAAAAAGGCGGAAGCAGAAATCGTGGAGTGACGCTGACACGAAAGCGCATGCAAACTAGCTTTGATCCGCTCTTTAGCTCTTCATAATGTCACGTGATAGCATCATGGCGGGTAACTGTACCAATTTTTTTGTTCGTGATGATTCTGGATTTGTGCGAGGCAGTTGGTGTTGGTGGTGCCGTCTGGTGGCGTTCCCGATGGCGTGATGGATAGAAAAATACGAAAATGAGTGGATTGATTTTTACCTCAATTGATACCCATGTTTCTTGAATTGAAGGCTGGTCCTAACATTTCGGCTGTGTCCTATGGCAACTATACACATGCATATTAAATTAAACATAATTATTTTCAAATAATAACAGATATTTAATTTCATTTTATTCAAATAAATATGATTTTATTTTATTTTATTCACAGAAATATGATTTAACTTTGTTTTTAGAAATATTATTTAATAATATTTACAGACAAGTATTTATTATTATTTTCATAGATATTATTTATTAAATACACAAATTTTATTTAATAGTTGGTTGTATTGAGTTGGCTCGAACAAATCATTTTTATTGTTTTTTTTTTAAATCTCCTTTCTGATGAGTAAAGTGGGTGGTCCTACAGTTATGCACTTTTTATTTTGATTTAGGAATGTTTGCTGGCGGATTATGCATGTACGCAAAAGGTACTCGAGACGTTTTGTGTTACCGAGTTATATTTTGTTTTCTCAAGGTTGTTGTACGGCGATTACAACGAAAAAAATAAAGAAAAAGTGGGATGACCTCCTCGTGTGTGGTGGAGGTAATTCAGATCTGTGACAGGTTCTGCAGAAAAGTCAACTTCAAAGCTAAATGAATCGTTCATGAAAATGCAGGTTTATTACTGCATTACGTTTAATTATGCACTCTTGATATCATTTTGCCCGCAGTTAAATAAAGATGAAACTGGTTTTGCATAATCGTCGCGCCAGATTAAGAAGATATCAAGCTAGAACGTCAATTAGAAAGTTAAAAGTTGTATAATATCATAATTAGTGTTGGGTAGGAACGGAACGGAAAGTTCCCGTTCCTAGGAACTGGTTACTTTTTTGAGGAACGGAGGAACGTCTAGGTTCCTTTTTTTTAGGAAGGGGAATGGGAACTGGTTCCTTTTCAAAAGGAACGAACCCAACACCGATCATAATACATGTTGAACTTATCTTGCTACAATTCAGTTTTAATCCATGACTTACTAGCTTTCATTCTTATTATTTTTGTAATAACTACAATGATTAAATAGTACAACAGGAGAGTTTCAATGACAACAACGTTCGGGACAGCGCCGACACGAAATAACAATGTGGCTAACTCATTTGACGAAACGACGAAAACTGGGGTAATCCAGTTGCCGGGATTTCGGGAAATTCTTAAAGTGGACAGTGAATTTTCACCGCGAAGATCCATGGATTTTCTTTCGAAGTTGGGCAGCATCGAGAGTGCTAGTACAGGTATCTCCTGGCAGAATGAATCCTTTGGTGAGGGAAAATTGCGAGCAAATGCGTTTTTCCATTGATCTTGAATAATTGCCACCACATTGTTTACCCGAAACACACAGGGTCTGAGGAGGTCGCAAGACCTCCTATTTTCGTGTTCCGCTGAATGATCAATTTGTGGTAATGACAATCGAATTTATGTCGGCCGTGAGCACGGATTACGCGTTGTTATTGCGCCATTATATTTCTGGAGTGACAGTAGATAATATATCGTTCAAATGGTTAAACGAATTTCGCGGCGAACTAGTGCGCTCAAACAAGATAAAATCAATATAGAATTTGGCATTATGCGGTGAATGTACAGTATGCGTGGGTAAAATAAAAATGAAATACGGTCGTTGTATACCTTTGATGCTGAAAAAAGATATTTTTAACCACAAAAAGCCAACGCTTTCTTTCATAGACGCGTTATGCAAGTCGGGACATTCGTATCAAATTTTTTTTTTGCGCTAGGTCAACTTGCCCATTCAAATTTTCTAATCAGGGTCAAGAATACACGATCTGGTGTGACTTATAACGCTGCACTTTCTCCCCATGTTCACGTTTTATTTGGATTACCGCAAAATATATTGGTTATCTTCGTGAGGCCTTTGAGACGGGACGCGCAATTTAATTTTACTAACACTTTATGATCTTGCTTTTTGCTGGTTGGATTCCATTGGATCTAACGGTTGATAAATTTGATCTTGGCGGCATGGCAGATTCGCAAGTAGGGCAAACCCGGATCCGTTGTCACGTTGCCAGACAGCTTGCTCAATGTTTTATGGATTACAACATACTTTAGCCGCCGTTAGAAATATTATAAAATTTGTAATTAAACGTCATGGTTTGCGGCATAACTTGGAGCATGCACTTGTCATTTTTTACTTACTTTTTTTTCCCTGTCTTTAATTAAATAGTACTTTTCAGTGAATTCTTAGTTTTGTAATTGTTTTCTAAATTAGTATATTTCAAAATGACAATCATTTCTAGCGGGGCAGTAGGGCATCTGATATTTCCAGTTTTTTGGTTTTTTACTTGGAATATTTTCCACATCAAACATTTCTGCACTTAAACTTTTCGCCACCACAGTTGTTGGCGAAAAATTTAAATAAAAAATAGAAACGGACACAGGGCGTAAGGCGAACCAGTTAACCAGTGTTGGGTTTGAACGGAACAGAAAAGTTCCGTTCCTAGGAACTGGTTCTTTTTTTTTTTTTGAGAAAATTAGGAACTGGAACTGAAAAGGGTTCCTTTTTAAAAGGAACGGACACCATCCTGCGAATAACTAAATTTTACGATGGACTCATTTTTTTTAGCTAACATGAGTTGGTGCAACGCAAACTGAAACTGGTCCTCTCGTTTTGTTAAACATTTCCATAACATCGATGCATGCATAATATTGAGCCGGCGCCTTGAATATAAAGCGACCACACCCCTAGAGCAAGATAGCAAAGAAAAAAATATGCCTCATCATGGATTTTTCGCTTATCGTTACAACCAAACATCAGATAACCGTACGCACAACAACACTATCGGGTTTATTAGACGCAGAGTCCTGGACTATAGATGGGTGGAGGAGCCATTGAAATCTATGTTTCAAAGTTTCAATAGGACTTGTGTATTGTTGTTACAAAGCGGGCCCACACATGGATATTGCAACATTTGTTGCTTCTATCATCCGAATACGTTGCTGGATTTATCCGTTGGTAAAATAAACTGAACAGTTTCCCACGTTGCCCGCGAGATGGCGCAGAATGGGGAAGTCTCTTCAAAATTTTTTTTTGTAAATTATTGTTTGTTATGTTTTAAAATGCATACAGTTTTTTTAAATTTTTTTTTACGAAATTATTTCATATTTTAAAAAATGTTTGAAGTTTGAGATTTGAAGTTCGCGCCGAAAACGCTAT
>JAUJYS010000750.1:0-20685 GCA_033995665.1 Melogona broelemanni
CGTTGAAACAAATTTTACTTAACCAAATCTAATCAACCAATTCAAAAGTATCTTGCTGTTTTGTACGGCGCCATTACGTCACAGTGTGGCCTTACCTTACGTAGGCAATGGCTGACATAACATGGCGGTGCTAAACACATGTTGCGAGCATTTCCAATTTCGGATTGTCTCTTCCCATTTCGGTAAAGTGGTTTCCAGATATACACAGTTCTTCGTATATTCCAGATATATACTGCAACTTTTCGCGTGGGTGAATATTTCAACTAGCCCCCCTACAATAGTCGCACACATTGGATCGAAATACGTGCTGCTGACGTTTTCACAACGTGTTTGTGATTTTTGGCTTTTCCCCTCGACTTGGTGAAATTTGTGAAGTGCTGAAGTTTCCTCTCGCAGGCTGCTGGCCAGTCTTCCATTTAAGGTAAGCATACAAATGTTGTGGGTTGAAACCCCGGTTTGGGTGAAAGTTATTGAAATTATTTTTTGTCCCGGATTCACACGGTAGGAAAAAGTCTACGCAACACAACACCACAATAACCCCTCACCACCCGTCCACATCCACACGACCCAAACAAAATCAAAATTGAAAAGTATTAATTTCATGGCTGAACTTTAGATTACGGGCGAAATGGAACGGAAAGTACGGTACGCTACCTATCCGATCGGTAAGCTCGCTCCCTGCTGAACTCACTTCACGGGCAAAAGGGAGCGAGCTTAGCGATCGGATAGGGAGCGGATAGGATAGGCGGAAACTTTCCGTTCCATTTCACCCGTAACCTGAAGTTCAGCCGCGGCGGTCCCGGGTCCGATTCCCGGAGCGGCGTCTCGTTTATTCGATTCCGGGGCTGGTGAAAATGTGCCTCGACACTTTTGTAATTAGCCAGAAAATGCCAATAGTGTTGCGTGTAGAAACAAATTCTTCAAAATTTTAGAAGGGCGTCCAAGAAGAGAGGGGAGGGGTAGGGGTTCAATCCCACCTTCCCTCCTCCCGAGAATTATCGGAAAGTCACTGGAATTCTGGTTTGGTCACTTTGTTTCAACAAATCGATGTGAATAATGATAGTGTATTTGACTCGTTGTAGCCCAATTGGTATTGCTACCAACTGGCAGTGCGGCGGTCCCGGGTTCGATTCCAGGCGCGGCCTCTCGTTTATTCGATTCCGGGGCTGGTGAAAATGTGCCCCGACACTTTTGTAATTAGCCAGAAAATGGCAATACTGTTGCATGTAGAAACAAATTCTTCAAAATTTTAGAAAATTGCAGCCCTAAAAGTGGGTGAAAACCAAAATGGACACTAGCATAATTATTTAAAAAAATGCTCGCACATTTTTCCTAATTGACTTGTATCGATTCATTAGTTTAATTTACAAGTACACGAGTAGGCAAGTGCACGCTTATTGAATGTAATGTACATGCAGGATGTACATGTAGAACTTGCATCATACTTGGTGTTCGGATATCTGGCGGCATATCGGGACAGTAAATAAACAGAACTGCTCCTCGTGTTTATGTATATTATAGATGGGGAAAGGGATCAACTTTCAAACAAAGGCGGTCCCATTATTACGCGGTCTCCAATGAAAATAAATCCCTTACGGATATCGTTTTTGTGACTTCTTGGAACTCGCTCTAAATGAGCCGATTCCCACACTACATGTGTATTGGATATACGATGTATGTAATTTAAGCCGTCGAATTCGGACATTTAAACACAATAGTGTTACGTCACCACACCCTTTCAGTCCATCCTCGAAGACGTTGAAGAACTTGTAGCATTTCTTTCAAAGCCTTGAAGAATGGAAATCAGTGAATGAGATATCCCCAGTCGGTATAGTTCCCGACTGTGGTGCGACGGTTCCAGGTTCAATTCCCGGCGCGGGCTATCTTTTATTCTATTCCGAGATATTGGGTGAAAACATACACCTCAGAAATTGCCAGCAACACTAGGGGAACATAATCTCTTGTAGTGTTTGTCACTATTGAGGTAGGATAGTATAAAATAAATAAACAAATAATTTGAGAAGGTGATAGGAGCTGTTGTATTTTAACAATTGAAAATGATGGTATCTCTGACCAGGGGAGATGGAAAACAGCAACGTCTTTGGTAGTAAAAATTTGTTTATTTACCACTTTGGAACTTATATTACATGTACAGGTGTTGCGTACACGTTATAAATAAACAAATTAAAGTGAAATTTTAAACAAATGTCATTTATTATGAAATACAGGTATAAGCAAGTGTAACTGTTTTGTACGTAGGGCTTGATTGTCTGATTTAACAAAAAATAAATCTCGATTCTTTGAAATTATGAATTTTAAAAAAATGTCATGCCTTTTTGTAGCTTCACCCTCCAAAAAGGTCGAAGAGAATCTCTGCACCAGTAATGGCATCAGCGTCTTCGTCGGCATCAGGAGCATCGAGTAGCGATGTACTAATTGGCGTTGAGTGGCCGTGGGTTAGTTTTTCTTTGGTCACGTGCGACTTGAGACAATTGAAGAATGGCGATTCTAATACGTGATTTCAGAGTCGACATAAATAATTCACTAAATATTATGTAGACCATGCAGTTGTCTAAAACGAGCTTACAGATGGCATTTAACATCATGGCAGTTCCTGTCGTAGTTTTTCGTAAAATTAAAACTTTGGTCAAAGTCAAACATATACAGTATTATATTTTTTATTCGAATTTACGATCATTCTTTAACAGTAAATGATTATCGCTATGGGGCACGTAAGGCCTAGTGCTTATTGGGATGTTTTTTCATTGGTCGATTTAAGAATTTCCTGTAATTTTTTTTAAAGCAAAGAATTTGCAATCAAAAAGTTAAATTAGAAAACGGCACAATCGTTTTTTTTTTTAAACATTTATAATAATATTTTTAACTTGCTGTAGCGATCAACTATTTAGGCTATTACATAATATCTGGTTTAACAAAAATAATTATTCACATTTATTAGGCAAGAGACGACAAATTTGCCTTGGATGAGCTTGCCACGTGTCAAGGGATTAAATTGGAAATCCAGGAGCAGGTGTTTAAGCTGGAGCCTTTCGACGACCTTTTTGAGTTTAAGCTGGAGCCTTTCGACGACTTTGTTGAGTCGGATTCACTCGGCCTACTAAGCGATGAAGAAGAAAAGAAACTCATTTCGGAACTTGGGTTGGATTCGCAATGTGGTGAGATAGTTCTGTTCTAAAATTCTTATTCGAACCCTAGGCACTGATGATACACATTGGGGTACATATTTCCTGAAGTGTTAGTCACTTTAGTGATGTTGATTATTTATTGTATAAAAAAGGTTCCTTTGGTTAAACTTGTGTTTACATTTTCATTACAGGGGAATTGACCGATATGAAGTGGGGTCTGGCATCATGGCAAGATTTTCCCGCGAAGAACAAAATTCGCAGACCGGGCAACGGGTTTATCAAGTATACCATTGTTCACCGAAAAGCCGTGGCTGCGAAGTACGGTCACAAGCGTGACAATCGTTTCATTTCCAAAATGTTGGGCATTATGTGGCGAAAACTAAGCCCCGAAGAAAAGAGCACCTACGTGTAAGAGAATATTCCTTTTTATAAACTGTCAGCAGAAAATGTTTTGACAGTGAGAAAGAGCCTCAATGATTAACTTCTAAATTTAAATAGACATGGCACATTTTTATTTTTGATGCTTAAGTTCTATTACTTGCTCGAAAAAAAATTAATTATATTTTTTTAATTGATTGCTTTATGACAAAAATAATTAACAAAATCAATGAGTTTTTCCGGTTAAAGAATAAGTGAAACCTTTATGCATGCAGTTGGCACTAATTTAAAACAGATGCTAAAAGTTGTCACTCCCCTACTCCTAGTCCTATACGGGCGACAAGCCATCGGTGACTGCGAACGTTTAAGGGGCATGCATGAAGTGTTCGATTTGCCGCCATTTAAAAATTTGACCTTGTTTTATATTACTGGATGTTAATTTACGTGTAATCTTATCTTGTTTCTTGTATTTGAAAACAGAACCCATTTCGATGACGAAATGAAGAAAATTCGGGAAAGCAATCCCGAGTGGAATTACGCAGCAAGCCGTGCCAAGATTGCAGTGGCCCAAAAGGCCGCAGAAGGAATTCTTCCCGAGCGTCTCCGCAATCGAAACAAAAAGATCAATGTAAGTATAATATTTAAAACGCTCCCAATGCGCAAGTAAATGTGGTTATCGAGCAACGAAAATCAGACGAGCTTTAACAACTTCGGTTGCGAAATTTTTGGGAAACAAATTCGGGACACAAATTGTTCTTGCAACTTTTTTTAGGAATTTTTAGTATACATAAATATTTATAGATTTAAAAAAAATAATTTTAAAAGTTTAACCAGGAAATAAATATTAAAGTGAAGATATTGAAAGTTCTGGACAAATTTGGCAAATTAAATTGAATAATTGAAACAAATCCATCGAAGCTCTGTTATTTCTGGGGTACTGTGGCGTCACCCCTGAGCTTCCATTAGGGAGTCCAGAGCTTAGGGGTGGATCCTGCAGCCTGGCTATTCCAGCTGCCATTCACCATCCCTTCCCTTCCCTGTTCCTCACATATCTCCATAGAGATCAGAGTGCAGTAATCCTGTAGTGCACTAGTCACTACAGTGATTTAAAATAAAAAAATAAAAAAATGGTGGCGGGCGAAATGAAAGAAATTCGGTGTGTACTCGAAGTTGTGCCTCTTAAACGATTTGTCCTATATCGGGCGAACATGAACAATGAGGTTTCATGTGCTGCATGCGTCGGAATTACCAGGATAATTTTCGTGTTCGCGACCCACAATGCTTTTTTCAATTCTCTTGCACAAATACGTTTCAATGAATGGAGATTGATTTTTTTTTTCCCTCTTGCTCTCTCGGAGCAAGAGATAAGAATTAAAATGGTAACAATACTCGAACGAGAGACAAGACCCCGTGCACATTGTTAACTTGAGATGCGGGCTGCAATTATTTCTGTGTTATTGTTTGCGGTCATGATTATTTCGACTAGTGCTTTGGTCTATAAAACTTTTTACCCTCATTTTTTTTCAATATGTGAATTAATGTGGCGCATACTCGCTGATTATACTTGCTGAATGAACTTAATGAAAAGAACATCTTCACAAGTAATTAACAATTATAACTATTTTTTGCTGCATGCCTACCATACCAGCTGATGTGAAAATTCATATTTATACAATTTAAAATAATGCGAATAAGGTCTATAATTTGAGTTTCAAATTACACAGTACTGAAACGAGCTGATGTGAAAATTCAAAGTTCAAAATTTAAAATGAGGCAAACAGTTGTCTTAATTTTTGAGTTTCAAATTTCACCATTACCTAATTGCGTAATAAAATTTCTGGTTTAAATTACACTACCCTAGTACTGAAATGAAGTTTTTAATGTTCAACGCTTCGATCAAGCCGGTTAAAAAACTGTTAGTCGGTATTGGTTGCTAGAAATCGATCGACCTCGATATCGATACAAATAATTTTTTTTCTTAATTCACCGTAGCGCCTAGTGCACTACAGGAATACTGCACCTTCGTGTCTCTTTGGAGATATGTGAGGGGAAGGGAAGGGAAGAGGGATGCAGCTGGAATAGCCAGACTGCAGGGTCCACCCCTAAGCTTTGGACCCCCTAATGGAAGCTCAGGGGTGACGCCAATACCCAAAGCTATCGAATAAACGAAAGCCTGCGCCGGGAATCGAACCCGGGACCGTTGGCTTCGTAGCATGTTCCCATACCCACTGATCCATCGGTTCGTACAATTCGATACAATCGATCTTTCGTAATTTATTTTATCAGATTTCGTGTTGCCGAATGTACAGTATAATTTCCGTTATGAATGCGTATTCATAATATTTTTTGTATGCAATTTGCGACAAAATCAAACAAAGGAACTTGTTTGTTTGGCGTTTCGAAGAGAGCCAAGGACTCAAAAATTCAACCATCACTCCTAACTAGATTTGAAGTCCTCGTACCAAAAATAGCAAATGTTGTCGTTCCACGAGAAAACGGGTTCCGCGATGCAGACCAACCGGGCGTTGTTGTTTGTGATGCAGCATCAGCAAGCAGCACGTCCACTTTACTTGTTGTTGCCGTCGACGCCCAAACGGAAAAACCGATTTGGGAAAGATGATGGCCTGCCTAGGTGACTTGCCTGCCTGCGTTCTTATATCCCACCCCCTCCTCTTCCACCCCCACCACCCCTATAAGATAGGCGAAGCGAAATATATTGCCGCTGCTATGTTATGTTAGGAAGTAAAATCGGTAACGGTTTTTGCTATTATGGAGCATTGACCCCCACGCTCTTACCATTGGCGGCTACAACCCTTCGTTCGGTTCCTGTTTGCCAAGGGCTAAATTTAACGCCAGCCGATCTTCATACTAATACGAGTTACGCTTTAAAATGACGGTGGGGTCGCCATAACTGTTATACGGATGTGCTGTCCTTTTCCCGACTTGACTTTTTTCTTCTGAAAATGTTAACGGGGCAACCAACTTTGTTCCTTTTTACCCAGTTTCAAAATGGTTATTTTGCCTAGCCTGGGTTTCTTAGTTAGGGATCGTGAATGTTTAATTGACTAACGTGAGGTACACTCATGGATCACAGTCTACTAAGCGGGTGGTCCCGGGTTCGATTCCCGGCACAGGCTTTCGTTTATTCGATCATGTGGTACTGGAATGTGCCCCTCAGACATTGCCATAGCGACACGAGTGGTACAATAACCTCCTGCAGTGCTATTCACTACAGTGATCCGGAATAAATAAATAAAAAATTGTGTGCACAAAATCCTGACTATGCAGTTGCAACGCCTGTGATGCAAAGGCCGCACTGTGACATCGTGATAGTATACCAGCTGCCATTCCCCTTCCCTTCCCTGCCCCTCACATATCTCCATAGACTGTAGTGCACTAGGCACTACGGTGAATTAAAAAAAAAAATATATATATATATATTCAAATGAAGCTTGCGAGAAGACTGACTGTCTGGAGTTGAGCCAGCGTCTCCGGCATAGTAAGTAGTTGGAAGCGCTAACCGCTACACCACTCGGTACTTCTCGTAAGTTAGATCGCGACAAAATAATTGTGCGCTCTCATATTCCGTGTATTGTGGAATATCGGGTGAAGCAGCATCAGCGCCCTTTGCCGGATACAGGGATTGGACAAAATAATGGGAACATCTCGCATAAGGTGCACAAACAGATCTGTTTCCATTATTTTGTCCAACCCCAGTAGCTCCTATCCGAGAAACGAGAGGCCAGAGGGATTTTCTCTCCAGACAAGTTGTTGGAATAATAGTTGAGCGGAGTTGACAGCCTTAGTTGCGGCTACGGGTGCGGGGGTGCAGCCAAGCGCGGCAAATGGGACGAGAAACGAAATGGAGGGAGGGGTGGGTGGTGTAAATGAAAAGTGGGTGGGTGGGATTTGCTCTCAGAGCCAACGTGCGCATGACAGGTGAGATAGCGATAGCGACGCTAGTCACATCTTTACGCTAACATTTTTCATCAAACGCCATCCGCCCCATGTACCCCTCATCCCCTGCCCCTCCCCCTTAATCAGGCGGACTACACTGTGGATTCATAAGTCTGCGAACCCCTCCCCGCCGTAGTTCCATAACTCAGCTAGAAATGTCCGAATGGCAATGATATTTGGCACGAATATATTGCACAATATGAATGACTTTTGAACGTCTTTTTATTCAAATTTTCCGCTACGAATTATTTTGCATTTAAGAGGTGGCGCTGCGTTAGAGCACCTGGCGCGCACTGCATTGCCTGCTCTCTGCTGTCAAAAATGGCGTTGACGGAGGGAAAACAAAATTGAGAATAAATTTCTGCGACAAAATAATAAGTTATCGTGCGAAATCACTGCTCAAAATAGATCATAGGTTCGGATATATTTATTCCATATTTGTGCCAAATTTCGTAACAATCCGGTCATTGTTAGCTGACTTACGGAGTTCCGGCAGAGGCGAGGTTCGCAAACTTATTAATCACGGTGGTAGCTCGGTTGACAACGCCCGTATCATCTTCGTCCTGCCTCCAAACTCGTTATCGTCATTTTTGTAGGCACGGGACAGCCAGGCGGAGCGACCCCGGACCTCCCACCCACCCACCCACCTACAAAACCTCAGCCTAACACACGCCAGTGGAAATACAAGAGCGAGTGAGCTGACAATCTGTGGCGCGTACACGTCGTACCCTGTCGATCCCGCAGCCGGTTTTGCCATGGCGACAGGAATGGCGCTGGAATTATCGAAACCGGCTTCTCCTCCCCACCTCACCCCTTCCGCTGGTCCCGTGAGGAAATCATTTTGAGATTAACGCTTCGCTGCAACTTAATTTAATATTTAGAATGCGTGAGCCTGCCTCCATCATGGCCCATCGTCACTGGCATCGACTACGTGTATGACGATGAGAGAAAGAGCGGGAGAGCATCGAAAGAGCGCCCGAGAAAATTATACGACGGATATATCTAGACACGTACTTGTATAGTGTATGGATATGCACGGTGTAGGGATTGGGATTCGTGGTGCCTGGATCCATGATGGACCCCCACGAACTCCACTGACGTAACTAGCTGCTTCCATGCCAGACCCAATTTGCTTTCATATGTAGGGATCGCGTCTATAGGCTCGTTTCCCAAACTGATGATGAACGACGGGTGGTTCGTTACAGGTTGTGTTTGAATGAAGGCAGATGTGGATAGACCGATGAGATTTATTTAGAATATCTTTGGTATGATATGCGGTGGCGTTTTAAAATAAACACATCCAGTAGCTTGATTTCCAGCTGGAAATGAAGGTTTACAACGTTTTGAAAATAAATTTCGATCAGTTTACTATATTAGTTGCCCGATTTTTGGTCGGTGTACAGGGTGTATCAAACGAGTGCTCTCATTAATCCGATCCTAAACCTCGGACAAGCAATCAATCACAATTGTTTGAGTACTGTGTGCGTGTCAATCCTCTTTCTTGGTTTAAAAAAAAATGTCCTGGTGTGGAGCGGGGTGGAGCGTAGTGGAGCGAGGGAGGTGGGGGGGAGAGGCAGTTGTCTAGGCGTTGTTGCAGTCATTTCTTCAAAAAAGATTATCGGTAGGAGTTTTTTGTTTGGAAACAAACTTCGTTCAAAGTGCTCAGGCCTAGCAGAGTCTGATAGACGAACACTAAAAAAATAGTAAAACTTGTTTCGTATACTATACAGGGTGACGGCCATGTGAAACAGGAACGTTAACTGAGTGGTACTGGCGAGAACAATTGAATTAACGCTGCTGTGAAAATTAATCAAATTGTTCTCAATTTCACCAATCATAACCCTGCCACCATTGTAGACAAGCTAATTACTCCAACTTCGGAAACATAATGTCAGTTTTTTTCTACTTAGTATAAAATCAATTACCAATGATTTATTTATTAGGTACTACAGTTAATTACACATACCTGGTTATTCCTTTTTGTTTTACCCACTACCAAATTTGATTACATTGTCACTTGGGTAGCATTTTTTCGTGAATCTTGTTGGGTCAAAAAGTTCTTCCGAATTGATCGGACGAAAACTTGCCATAGTTAAGTTCACGTTAACTTTTTCAAATGATGTCAAGATAAATGATATCATTTATGAGAAAAGTTTGGCGCTACTGTCACTCTCTAATTCTTTCTGCACTAAGCTTAAAATCCAAGATTGGAAGGAAGGGAACTTAGTGTGAAGAAATATAAGTCTTAAGTTTCCCATTTATAATTGCCAATTATCGTTTTATTTAGTTTCGTTTAATTGCGTTGTGGTGTTCTAAGTGTGGGGAAACGCGGGAACTAATGCAATTCGTTATTTTCGCAATGTTTTGGTTAACATTGTCGAGATGCGAGATATAAACTCGTGTGGCCTTGCTTCTTGGTGTGCGCGCCTTTTATCTCTCACGGCTATCTTGTGTATTTTCTTATTTCGGTTCCTTCCTGGCTGGTCTTTGGCCCAGTGTTGCCCTCGATTCGCTCACTCAATGAATGTACCAATTCGATTGTCAGTGTATGAATTCTGGTGGCTGTCAAAATCTTTTGTCATTCGTACATGTGGCAAGCGTTGGCGATGTTTGCCCTTTGAGTCGGCAATATATTGCACTATACCGGAAAATGTCTGGTTCACGTGCTGATGACGTCATCAATTTTGTTTCTTGCACGTGGTCTGACTAATGTTGAGAAAAACTACACATCTTATTGTTCAACTAGTTTTCTTAATTGGTTAGATTTATTTTGAACTAATGTAGGATTGGAAACAGTTTTTCTAAACCATATTTATAGTGTCGCCTAGTCACTCAAATTGCAAAACCCAATTTTTTATGTTCCCTTGTTCTTGTCGTATTCAGTTTTGCAGTTCTAAATCCAAATTGACGTTTGTGAAACGTCAATTTGCAATACTTTTGTAATGTCATTTTTTATTTTGTTTAATAGAATCCAGCTTGCATTTGTCGGGGTCCAGTAGATTTCGATCCTGACTGGTGGAATTGCGCCGACAGGACCTAATCCAGCCGCCGATCACTGACTCCCTCACTTCCTTACCCTCAACCAAACCACCAATTCCTTAAAAAATGGCAATCGCCAACTCAGATCGGAATCCGCATACCCACCCCTCTCCTGAGGGGGTGGGGTGACGGGGGTTGGAGGAGAGTTTGGCCGTGCAACGGGATCATTGTGATTCGCATACGGACGTCACTCTCGTTAGTTAGTCCGACCGGAAGCGGAAGGGCATGAGGGTGGCGTTGCGGTTGAGGGGACGCCGCCTCCAAGTTTCCTATTTTTTTCTTCTCTTCTAGTGCGGTTGGACAAAATAATGGAAACAGATCTGTTTATGCACCTATAGAGCTGTTTCCATTATTTTGTCCAACCCCAAGTACATGTGTTTGAAGGCGAGAGCGGAGACTCTGTAGGAGATGGGATACTGAGATTGGGTTCATGAGCAGGCGCGATCCCGGAAGATGATAGCCAGAGTGATGGCGGTGGTCTTACATAGAACCTCCCAAGCCGTCGTGTTGTACCAACGCCACCTAGACTTGGTTGTACCCTGTGACGGATTATTATTGCTTGCTCTCTAGACACACGTGGTTCTGTCCTCGCTCCTGGTTTTTGCTCTTTCGCTTTTGCCTTGCCAGTACTGCTCCTAGTGTTCGTTCGTTCACACTTGCACAATGCTGTCACGTGATCTGGTATGGTGTTTGAGCCGTTGAGCGAGATAAAATTCAATTGAGAAAAACTGATTAAACGTAAATAAAAATCAGTGATATAAAGTCCTAAAGTGAGACACTTTTAATCCTTATAATCATTATAAAGATGATTGTGTAGGAGCCGTTGGATTGCAATAGCTTAGATGTAGTGGTGAATCTCGACCAATGAGAAACGGGAAACGGCAACTTCTTGAATATTGGTGTTTTTAATAAATCAAGAAACTTATACACACAAATACAAGATGGTAGGTATATTGTGTCAACGTTGTCTATAAAAATAAAATATTATTACAAACAGTATGACTCTCCTGTGGGTAAGCGGAAAAACAGCCGTTTTCGCCACTTTTAATCCGTCAGGTACAGAGACAAAATTCGCAGCGCCCTCACACGACCTCCCTGGGAACTTTCATCCGTCCAAACAACTGTCTCTTGTAGGCGAGAAAAGGGGTGCACTCTCATTGTCTTTATTGTACTATACAGGGGCGGACTGGCTACCAAAGGATCCGGGCGGAAAATGTTGCCAAGGGGCCCTCGTCGGCTCGGATCTCCCTAAAAAAGTGACATGAAAACGAATAAACACCGTCATTTAGAGATCTCCAAATGATGTTGTGATTTGCGCCCCCACGAGTAACTGGCAAACTCCAGCAGCCAGAGAGCCCACCACACATGCCCAACAACATTATCGAGGAGAAACGTCACTTGAACTTGTTGCCCGTTGTTCTTTCCTCCCGCTGATCGCTTATCTGCCGTCCTATCACGTGATTGATGGAGGGGGGGGGGTGTTGGTGGGGGTGGAATGTTGTGCGACGCTCTCTGCTTCGGCGGGGTTTCTGGGCTGGGCCGCGCCTATGAACCCCAAACCCACTCATCCCTTTCCTTTTTTTGGTCGCTTCCTGGTTTCAATTATTGTTATTGTTATTAGTGTGAGCTCAGCGAGAGATTTTGTTAATCACGCCTCATGTTGTGTCGTTTCTTTTTGTGGTAGTGGAACTCTTCTTGACATGGTCTGCGCTTGGCCTTGAAAAAAGTTCCAGTACCTCGGATGAAAAAAGAAACCTATTCCCGTTACAATTCCTCAAAAATTAAAAGCAACATAGGCGCTTCTAAGTTCCTCAAAATAAAAATAAAAAACTGAACGGAAAAGCTCCGTTCCGCTCCTAAGTTCATCAAAAAAAGGAACCAGTTCCTAAGAACGGAACTGTTTCGTTCTTACCAACCACTGCGCACAAGCACTCTTAAGAATGTATATGTTTCTAAGTGCCAGTCACATACACATGTATTCAATTCTTAATGGTTTTGATTTATTGTCTAACTCCAGTGTGCCAAAATTACGTTCTACGGAAGAAACCTTTAATGTTGAAATGAAGAAACCTTAAAAAAAATTAATGTTGGCTTGTCTTTGCAATACGTCCGCATTGACCAGTATTTAATAACTGAGCTTACTGTGCGTTGTTTTCTTGCCTTGTGTTGATGCCAAAAATCGAAGTTGCTAGTTCAAATTGCAGTTCAAATTGGTTGAAATAAAATTACTGCTATTAAATGTGTGCCAATCAACTTAATTATTTGAAGATTTATTGAGTAGTAGTTATTTTTAATTGCACAATAAATAGGTATATTAGAGGCTTTTATATTAATTGGATGAAAGTGCTCGCAGATTCTTTTTATTTTTTATTGGATATGATAGGCTTAAAAATGCGGCGCTTGTCAAAGCATGGGCCGTGCTTGTAAAATAACTTTTATTTCCTCAGAAGTTCTTTCGTTCATTCGAAATAAATTAAAATGCAAATATTAAGTGCGTTTCAGATTTAAGACTTGACAAAATTGTGACCCTCTTGCCAATAAGATCCCTCTTCAATCAAACTGTGTAATTCAATTGACCTTCTGTCTATTTATTTTCGTGGTTTGATTGGTGACCTTAAAACTTTACATTTTGGCAGATTCGCCAGCAAATAAAATGACAAAAGCGAGTGTATCTAGCTACTGTCTGGTTTAGGCTTCGCGCAACTTGTTTTGTCTTTTATCACCCCTTTGTTTCTCCCTCCCCCTCTCTCCTTCCCCCTCCCTGCAACCAATCCACCCACCCTCACACATCTGTCTCCGAAAAGTGCTTCAACCACAAAGGCAGGCCTGCACTCATGTTAGACGAGGGGGTGGTGGGGGAGGGAAGGACACCAGGAAACGTGACAGGATGAGATAAAAGGGAACATTGGAGAGAAAGAAAGAACGGCGGCACTAGCTAGTTTCGCTTCGGTCTCTACTCAAAACAAGTCACACCGGAATTGGTGGGGAGAGGGAGGAAGCATTTTTGTTGGTTGGGGGAGGGAAGGAGGGAGATGGGGCGAGGGGACGAATTGCGTATCACGTGATTTGGCATCTTGCGCGCCATATGCGACTGGGTGAGGGTGATTCGATTTTTGGACCTTTCGACCTCGGCTCATCGGTGAAGCCGAGCGTAGCTTCCCCTTCCGCTTTTAAATATGTATTTTTTCTCAAATTCTGAACAATTCATAATTTGTTTTGGTGGCGCGAACGAATGGCTCTTCTGGTTGATGCCAGGCCCACCACTGCTAAATAGTGACAGGCCGCCGACGTCGTCCGCTTGGAGTAAAAATCCACAGTATATACGCGTACCGAAGACTAAGAATAAAAATAAACAGTACTGTAATATTCGTCGAACAGAGACTAGTTAACGATGAACGAGATTGTGAAATTAAAGACAAAATGATAGTCATGCTGATGTTAGAAGCATGATTATTACGCGCTTTAGGTTCTACAAAACAGACCTAAAACAACGGTTAGTTGATTTTACGCGTATATACTGTGGATTTTTAAATAAACATGTCTGAGCAAGCGCACGCCAATAGCACTTTTTGAGTTGAAGTTTAACTTCTTTACTAATTTGGAGATAAAATATAGTTAATTCAGATAATAAGTCGATCCTCGTTCGTCTTTATATTTGAAACAAGTTTATAAAACTTGAATTAACTTAAATGATTTAATATTATACATTTTGATTTGCAGTGACGATATTCGCAGCAGATACCAATTTTTGTGGCACCATCTATTTAGTAGCGGCGAAAAATGTCAACCACGTGTCACAAATCAAAGGTGTCACAGGTCAAGGGATGATAACGGCGTTATGTGGAATGCCAGAAGCCGATCGTTAAATATTTCCGTTTCTCTTGGAAATGTTCTGATCAAATACTCTTGCTTACGCACAGTATAATACTCGTATATGATACATTTTTCAATATCTAATCTTAATATGTATTTACTCATAAGCTGAATTTGTTGTGGCTTGTGAATTATGAGTCATCGCACCCACAACAGGGTGACGCAGTAACGCAGGCTGCTTTTGCTGTGACAAATTGAGCAAATTTTATCGCTTATTATTCAACAAAACTAAAGACAAAGGTTCTATTATCCTGTCAATACACTGTTTATCTAAATATTTCTTATGTAGACCGCTAAAAGGTGACGTTTCTCAATTACTTGTTTGTACATACCAAAAACGAACACTCAATTGATAGATTACCAGACGCATTCAAATGCGGGCATAAAAATAGTCTAGCTAATTCGAAATTCAAAACTTCGCTGATAAAAATAATACATAATGCATTATGTATTAGCTCATTTTAGGCAAATTATTTTTTCTTACAAAAATTACATATTCCATTTTGCGTATTTACCTTCTTACATAAATTATATTTTCCAGAACACTCGTGAGTACACTCGTAACTACACTTCAAATTATTTGTCTACGGAACCGTAGAGAGCATTTATCTACCAGTAAAAAGCATGGTTTTGATTTTTGAGCTTGCAATTTTCCTTCAGAATTTTAATGTTGTTAACTCCACATGCTCCCATATTTTTCTTAAAACGCAAAATTTTATGAAATTCAATTGTGCATCAATTAAAAATCGGTTAGTATTTCATTTGAAATATAACACCGCTTTTTCGTATTTTTCCAATTGACAAGTAATTGTGGTTCTAAATATTTATTTTCAGAAGTGATGTCATGGGAACGCATGTTTTACAATCTATGCGCTTTATTGCATTATTTATTATTTAATTATTTGAAATGCAATTTCGAAACACCAGCATGTATAAAATATTATTAGTTCATGCTGATTGCCAAATACATTTCATGAAGAATTGACGCAGTTTTATGACAAATTCGTATAAACTCACATGTTTTTGATGTAACAATGCATCATCGTTTGGGTGAAGTCAGAAATGTTCTGTGAACTCTCTTAATCTGTCATGTGACCCCAGTTTCTGCGCAAATACAGATAAAGAAAAATATAAACAGAAAATAAATTTAACAACGTATTTCGGATTACCTTTGTTATATTGAAATCGAAACACAATGCCCCATTTTAATTTATCGCGTATTTTCCGTAAAAAATACAAGAGTATTGCACAAAATATGCATAAATTAAAAATTGACGGATATTCAATATTTTTATCATTCACTCATAGTCGGAAGCGGACTGGCTACCTAAGGGCCCAAGCGGGAACTAAATCCGGGGGGCCCCGTCTTTCCCTGGCAAAAATAAAAATTTCCCTGACTTTTATGGGTCAAATTGGAGTCGCCTTAGTCACTAACCAAAACTGGGGTTATGAGTGACATAATGTATATAAAAAGGTTCACTGAGAGCAAGTATTTTGTAAATTGCAAGAAACGGTACAAAAACGAAATATGTCAATTTTTTTAACAAATATAGGGTAGATAATAACGCGCGCAGCGCCGTGATTAAAAAATATATAACACCTATTTGTAAAAAAAAATGCGTGTACAGCGCCTCTATTTAAAAAAAAAAAAAAAATGTAACGCCACTGGATAGGAAATAGCGCGCGCAGCACCACGATTTTTTTTTAAAATTAAACATCTATAGGTAAGGTAAGAGCGCGCGCTTTGCCACGATAAAAAAAAAAAATGAAACACCAATGGGAAAGGAAATAAGCGCGCGCAACGCGAACTTTAAAAAAATTGTAAATAGAGCTTTGAAATAACACATGTCCACAAACAAGTGTAAAACTAGATTCATACTTCAATTTGGTTCACAACTTTGACATATTCTTGACGGGAGGGGGTCAGGCTAGAAATCCCAACCCTTCCGCTCGGGCGAGTCCGCCCCTGCTCATTGTGATGATCTGACGGAAAGTGTGTGCATTTTGTTACCAACTGTAACGCGCTCCCAACACTGCTGCACGCGTTCTCAACACTTCAGATGCCATACCACAATTTGGAATGCGCAACTTTCAAAATATAGTGATTCAAAGTAGAAACACCGATGACACAAGACGCACAAATAAAATAATTCGCCGAACCGAGACGTCGAGAAACGATGATGGCGATAGTTACATGTTATAGGTTTTAAAACCAGACCCATGAAGCATGTTTTGTTGTCGTCTCAGAGTGGTAAATATAAATTAAACGAGAGCCTCTGCCGGGATTCGAACACAGATCCACTGGTTGACGAGCGAGCACGCTACCTCTCGGCCACAGCGGATGCACAAATATGTCGAGTGTGCGTACGCATTGCCGTTTGGTATGAGTTTTTTTTATCACATTCTACACAACCAAACACTTGCTAAACCAAACCAACCAAACCAACCAAAAAAACAGAAACCAAAAAAAAAAAAAAACTAAACAGTTGCTAAGACGGAGCAATCGGTAAATGGTAGACGCCAAAATGAAAGTGACATAAGAATAATGAAATTGACACAAGAGGTCACCAACAGGTCATTTTTTTAAGAATCTGCAAGCATGACCGAACTTTGGAAACATTTACACGATTTTCGAAAATACCCTATCGCTACCATAGCGACCCAATAAATAGCAAACCATTGAGATAAAATGCGACGCTATTGACTTATTCGCGGACTATGAGTGACTCACTAAGTGATGTCCCCCGCCCCGTATTTTATATTTATTAAAATTTGTATTCAATTTAGCAAATTGACTTTTTAGAATACTGCAGCTTCACGTGCTATAAAACGAATTAAAATGCAATATAAAATCAATAATTACATGTACGCCTCGTGTTCACGGTGTTTTATTCTTGCATGCATGTGTACACTGTAAATTCATTTATGTTTGATCAAGCTTTTGGTGGAGTGAACAAATGACAAAATGCCTTATGGCATTAATTTTTGTTTGTTAATTAAATTGCTAACAGAACGAGTCGAATGTGATGATTTCAGTATCTTGTTAACGCGGTAATCCCGTGTATAATCCGAACCTAATGTTAAGACGAATGTTAATGTTAAGACGAAATGACGAGAGCACTTTTTAAAAATTGTTCTAATAAATTTTTCATTTTATACTTAATGAAATAATAGGGAAAACGACATAATGAAATGATTGAAATTTCGACTCTTTTGTCCACGTTTAAAGTAATATTCACATTGACTTAACAAGTACACTACAATAAGCGCAATAGAACTCAAACGTTTATTCAAATAAACTCATTCGTTTGCAATGAAAAATGCCACTCATATATATTTTTTTAAATTCAGTTTTATAACAAACGATTCGCGTTTGTTGTAGTTGTAACACTCACCTCTTTCTCGATAAATAAAATGTCACGTTCCGAATCCGTCCGTTCTGAATTTTAATCGATCATTCGATGAGCGCCTAGTGCGTCCAAATATGACGGAACATTTCGGAAAGACGGCATTCTGCGTGTCGTAGTGCGTTATTTCGACGCACAAAAAAAAAATCCCATTCGCGTAATCATTGTTCGCTGTCTGACTGCTGCTACGCTTATATATCTTGGCTATAAACTGTTAAATTTCAGACCGCCCTTATCAGCTCTACGAATAGTTTGTTTTATTTTTATCAATTGCGTGTGTATTTTAAGATAACCGTTTCCGTTATCCTTATTTGCAGTTAGCTTATTAGCGTTATTGGCGGTCAGCGTATTGCCCGTGATAGTGTGCCTTTTCTTGATAATATTAGACGAAAATAGAAGATATTCCTATTCCGTTAGAATATATAGACACTTAAAAAAAACAAGCTTTTATTTTTCTTATTCTTAACAGTGTTTTTTTATTTACATGTAACTTTCGGCATTTCGCTCCAAACAAATTTACATACTCGAGTATGTTTAATCGACCAAAAAGATCCCATAAATGTAATAAAAAAACACAAATCTTTAATCTTTAAAGAAATTTAAACTTTTTTTTAATTTTTAAAGAAATTTCTTTAAAAAATGTCAACACATATCTTCCCTTTTTTCATGCACTGCTCTCTTAATGTGGAACTCAGTTATAATTTGAAGTCGAAAATGGCATTTAGAAGTATTTGCAAACCGCATTAGTTTGCACAAAAATTAAATTTGAACATGAAAGCATGCAGCGCATGCTTTTGTTGCACTTATGCGACCCTCCTGAGGCGGAAAACCAATTGATTCACTATCGATATCAAAATATTATCGAATATCGCCCATCCCTACTCTGCTAGTTGGTATGTGGCTCGTTTTTCGTAGTTTCTGAAATTGTTTGTGTTTAATTCATCTAATTAGTATTACAAAGTTTGTCGGGTAAGTACCAGTGTGTGTAGCATCATTTTAATAATACACGATGTTCTCAAATCCACAAATCGTTAAGCTGAAGTTTGAACTGGTCTAAAGAAGCATTAGGCCTAACGTTGAAGCATGTCCGATTTTTGAAGTCATTCGAAGTTGAAGTGCGAAAGTCATTTATAAATTTCCGCTATGTGGCGTCGCGTTGTTGGCATTATGATGTCGGCATTCGCGACCAAAACGGTCAACGCCCCCACATGTCGAACAACTTCGAAGTTGCGAGAGCCACATACGATATCCTAGCTTTAACAATTTGAGCAAGAAATTAGCTTTCATCTATTGTTAAATGAATTAAAACATTTTGTCCTTGTTGGTTGGTGCATTAAAATTCACTCAAGCATAGAATGCATACGGGCATTGCACTCTCAGATCGGGAAATTGAGCTACGTCAATTCTAACCTAGCCATGTGTCTCAATATGGCAAAGATTTTGGACCGGTGTCTTTCCAAAAAGCTCGTGACTTCTCATCGTCTTTTTTTTTTTTTAAATCACCGTAGTGCTTAATGCCCTACATGATTACTGCACCCTCATGTCTATGGAAATGTGCGAGGGGCAGGGAAGGGAAGGGATGGGGTATGGCAGCTGGAATAGCCAGGCTGCAGACCCCTAAGCTCTGGACTCCCTAATGGAAGCTCAGGGTCTTGAAAGTCTACCGGCGTTTTCTTGTGTCAAAAGGGCGTTTAAATGTCTTTCATTCTAAATATTTTCGATGGCAATTTTATGTCGTTTAATTCGACCATTCTCTAAAATATATATTGTCTTAAGTTGCACTTTTAATTCATATTCCCGTATAGTTTTTCGACAATGGAAAACTGTCTTACTGAGCCCCAGGTGCTAAGCCTGTTGAAATAGGACACATTCGACCTCTACTGGTCTTCTGACCCCCGCCATAAACCCCCAAGGGGCTGCTTGTGGGTTGAAATTGGCTGAAATCGAAATCGGTTGCAAGTGTGCGAATACACACTTGCAACCGGTGGTGCAATTGTGCGAATACACCGGTGGTGCAATTCTTGCTATTCGATCAATCACTGGACATAAGATCTCATTTTCCAATTCGAACTACTCAACAATTAAAATTTTAGAAGGCTGAGTGCGCACTCCGTTAAACAGACCGTCCGTATGTAACATACCCGCAATATATGCAGAAATAACGCGTAGTAGAAAATACGCTGCTAAAGTATCAAATGAATTTGTTACAGGTTGGAAAATAATCATGTAACTTTGTGTACCATTTTAATATCTAATTTTGTACAATTTTCTTTTCCATAGAACCACTGCCGAGTGGCCACTGTGAGACAATGTCTCAGGACAAGTTGACTCGAATTGCCATCATCAATTCGGATAGATGCAAACCGAAACGATGCAGACAAGAATGCAAGAAGTCATGTCCCGTCGTCCGAATGGGTATTGAATTCCATTTTTTTTTTTTTTTTTTTTTGAAATTCCATGTTGAAGCATATGACGCCAGTCCGACCAAGAGGCCTTTCAATAGCCGTATTTGGAAATGCCTCGTTGTGAAGTTTTTTTTTATGAACAATCTACTGTAGTGACTAGCACTACAGGGGATTTTTGTGAACATCATTTCCTTTAGACCTTTTTCACTTGTACCTCGGTGATCGAATAATCGAGTGAAATTGAGCCCGGGACCGATGAATCTATGGTATTTTCGATTTAGGATTTAGATGGGCTAATTACCGCGCCGTATCATTATGGCAAAACGTGGAATTTTACTGTTATGGAGGCTTTCCAACTCCCCAGGGGGAGACCTGGTAATATGAAATTTAGCTTAGTATAGGCTTCTGACCTAGATAGGGATCTTTAACGTGTACCCGACAACTTCTAGGCACGGGTCTCACTGCTTTACTTCCATTCCG
>JAUJYS010000751.1:0-20684 GCA_033995665.1 Melogona broelemanni
ATGATTCAGACTACGGTGCGCACGGTCCCGGGTTCGATTCCCGGCAGAGGCTCTCGTTTATTCGAAGAGCCGCGGTAATGGTGTCACCCCTGAGCTTCCATTACTGAGGCCAGGGCTTAGGGGTGGATCCTGCAGCCTGGCTATTCCCCTTTCCTTCCCTTTCCCTGCCCCTCACACATGTAACGTCAATCCGGGCACTGGAATTAAAATTACGCCCTGGTTCGATTCGCGTACAAGATTGCAAGATTATAACAGAGACAAGGAAAAGGTTAGGCGCCCACACTAATTTGCATATGTAGTTTATATTTTTAATTATATTTATTCTGTGTGAAAAATAGACACTGTTAAATTTTTGAGTAAACACAAATAAACTTAAGTGAACTGCAAATGACAATATTATTTCTGCTTTCGAATTTTAAAGTTCGGATTTCATATTGTTGATTTTTTCTCGCGGATTCGCGCGGGCAACAAAAAAATGAGCTCAACAAAAATAGACCTACACGTTGGGTACCATTTTTATCGTTTTATTTTTTACCGTCTCGACGTACTGCTGATTCACGCACGGTGTCGGCGAAGGTCGTTCTCCCCCTGGCCGGCAGGGAGGTCGAAAATGAACGGGAGAGTTTCCCGTCGATCTCCCGTTCCCCCACGGTGAACTCGCCCGAACTCAGGTCACCTGAGCGGCGATGGCGATGGCAATGACTGATACGTTACCAACACGTCCGGCGTTGAACCTTGATGCACCCGTGGAGGAATCCGCCATCATCAACGAAATCCACCAAACATCACGGAATTTCCGGGCAGGAACAAAAAGTTCTTTGGAGATTTATACGCGGTGGTCAATTATTTTTTAAACTCATTTGAGTTTATGCGTGGATAATCAATTTTTAAATACACGCGACTTTTCTTCGACGAACAAAGGTATGAACAGCAAGGCTGCTCTTTCGCAGAGATGCGACCAGCTTCGGCGACAGTTTTTTCGAGAGTCCCGATCTGTCCTCTCGCCAAATTAATCGAAAGTGATTAACTCTACCTTTTGCCGATTGCGGCGTTTGTGTCGCCTTTCACTAATTGGTCAATAATGACCTCACTGATTTTCCGAGTGCGGCGATTGGCTGCTCACACACCTGGCGAAAATGTTGACCTTCGGTCAGCGCACGCCCTCCGCACATATTCTCTCTTGAACTTATTAATTTATGCGTGTTTGCGTGTGTTTGTGTGCGGGTAGGATTAGGAAAAGAAGGGTTCATGAAGGGTCGGATTGGGGAATAGGAAGAACGCGGAATTGAATCGCCAGGCGCAATTATGCGAGCTTACACATATCTCCTTAGAGACACGAGGGTGCAGTAATCCTGTAGTGATTTTCACTACGGTGATAAAAAAGTGGACAATGTACAGTGAGTATATTAAGCTAAATTTAAAGCCAGTTATAAGTAGTTCACAAACATTTTAATACATACTTATTACAAGTTTGTTAATTTTTTATATATAACTACAGTATTATTATATGTACACGTATAAAACAAAGTAACAGCATGCGTATGCGCATATTGGCACATTTTGGCTTTTACAATAGCGTAAACGTACCATCGCATAAATATTGTACAGTTCACATAAAAATGTATATCATTGATGTGAGTGAAGGTTTGTTTACCTCCTATAATATTGCGCACATGTGCGCAATATTTATTCAAATATGAAATAATGAGAAAATGACGTTTTTTCTATCGATAAACATTTAACAACTAAATTTTTAAAGTGTTTACGAAGGCGAGCGCAACCCAGTCGTGTTTCTGAAAAATAGGCTAACAACTTCCTAAATGCACCAATACCAATTCCACCTGAAATATCTTTACTATACTCGAGAGTATATTGCCGAATTATTAAGTGAACGCTTACAGCATTCTGTCAAAAAGCTCGCTTCGTGTCTGAAGCAAGGCTCCAGACGAAAATACATTTTTTTGTTTTTTCCGTCAAGTCAAAAATGGTCAAAAATTGAGACATCTTCCTGCACTGCGAGTTTCGGTTAACACTTCAAAATATTCATACAGTCACAATTTTTTTTCCTTTTTGATGCCAAGTTCGACAATAAAATCGTATAATGTAACTCGCACTTGAAACATTTTTATCAGCATAGAGGGAAAATATTGCACACCGAAAACCGTGGCATCAAGACAGCAATAAACAAGTCAGGGTCAGTCGGGATAAACACCACATTCAAAGTATGAATAAATATTTACTTTTGCCAAAAACGACAGTCAATTGAAAAAATGCTGATTCCATGGGTTTCTTTTTTTAAAACAGCTGGGTTATGTGTGCGTAATGTGCGATCGATCATTAAATGTTTCGATTCTGTCTGGACTTATGAAGTTAATACAGAATAAGCATTTTTTTTTTTGGTATATATAAACGCAGGCAATTGAAGCGCTAGGCATCAAATATTGAAGCTTGCTCCGCAGTTGCAAACAATTTTGTTAAATATAGCCAATTTCATATTCTATTTCATTAGAAGTTCGCTATTTTTGAAAATTCCCAAGTACTAGAGATAAATTTGACTAGCCTGTTTCATTTGGTAAATTAAATGTTTGTGGGTTTTCTTGCTATATTTTGATAATACTAATATTGAAATACATTGTTTTGTTGCACCGTAATTAAATGCGCTATCATATTTTTAGCATCAATCAACCATGAACGTAACTATGCGAATTTTGTTGGTCGTCGTTTTGGCATTCGTCATGCTGGTCAACGGAGACGATTCCAACAGCTTGAAGTCATTCGGAGAAGAGAGGACAATGGACTGCGCCACTTGCATCGCACTCTACGGAAAATGGAATTGCGCTTTGTGGATTAACGCCCTCTGTATTTGTGAGTATATGAGTTCATTAGAATATTCGATGATAAAAAACTTGATAAAACTTGTCATGCCAAGTATATAACATTTTATGAACATTTCCGTCCCATGGGTTGAATGTTCATATACTTGAAAGGTTACGTTTTTCAAGTTTTTGCTCACATCCGAGAAATTGGGCATGCACGAACTATTTACAAAATTACTTTGCATTAAAGTTCAAATGACAAATTTGCTTTACAAAATAATGAAGAGAAAAAAAAAAATTATCTTAGTTCAGCATACTATCTCTAAATTTCACTTTTAAAAATATTAATGCGTCCCATTGAAAACACACACACTTCGAGTAGTTGATAAATCAGGTTTTATCGGGTCAAACATGATATGGTAGAGAAAATGTAGGAATTTTTGGTTTTCTTGCTGTTCACATATTCTATGGTTTTTTTTTATGTGCTGCCAATTTTTACATGTTCCATTTTTATTCTTCATGTACACATTTGTGTTATCGATTTTCAAGGAGCGTGCACCTTTATTGAAAAGCACATGCAACCTCGCGGCAAAAATGTATTTCACTGTACTGTGAATGCAGATAATACATGCCTGATTCCACAAGTATATATGGTAGTGTTTTTATATTTCAGAGTTATTGGATATTTGGCAGAAAACTCAGGCAGAAAATGTCAACGATAATAGAAAATGTCAGGCATACATTTTTTTCCAAACAATTGTTTTAACATTTAATTTATACTTATATGAATAAATAATTACATGTTATTTGCTTAACAAGACTGTACCTAATGTTTATATGTGTGTCGTTGTTTTTTCAACTTGTGAAAACAACTATGTAATTTGCAAATGTTTAGCAAATATCCTTAAATTGCTCGGACGCTTCCATTAACCATAGCGTTAATGAACGTGGCTCAACCAAATGACGTATTTTCAAGAAATTCAATTTTAATTCAGATAAATTTGGTATTGATATTAACACACACACGTCAGCATTATGTATTGAGTAACTTCATTGGATTATACTGCAAGTAATGATTAGAAAAGACAATGATCGTGCGAGATTAAGCAGCAAATCTGCCAACGTAGCTTTACATTCTGTTAACGTAGCTCGAATTTAAAAAAGGATTATTTTTTTTAATTAAGGGAACACAGAAGTATCCAGTCAAAGTCGTACAGTCTAACTAGTATATAATATGTAGCTGTACATACTAATTGAACTGTGCATCTACTATGTCCGACAGAAAACTAGGTCATAGCATATTTTATGAATCGCTGCTGAATTACGAATATATGAATCATGAAATATTTACATACATGAGTTAAATTCAATTAACAATACCTCATCAATCACTTTCTATATATTTACACGAACGCGATTATCTTGGCTCCTCACCACATTTTAACTTTCGCAACTGCAAGCCGATTGAGGTCCAATAAGCGTTCAAGATACTATATATTTTGCAACTATTGGAAGGCATGAACCGTGTCAACTGTATGCCACATTGTTTCGAAATGCTAGTATAAAGATCTTGAACACCGAAGAAAATGATATTTCAAAATGTATGATATGTTTACCAGTTTGGAAGATTTTAAGTTCTGTTATATACTACGAGTATTAACAAGCTTGGCACATAAAAATATGATTGACATTAGATAATAGGTCATGAATCAAAAATGATCCACCAGCACGGAAACACTGTTGGTGTTGATGGAAGTTTGGCCAGCTGCATCCACTTCCGCTAGACTCCTGTTACGCCACTGAGTTGGTTGCCCTGCAATACCAATTCCGGAAGACACGTCAAGATTAATTCAGTCGACCAGAAAATGAATTGACCAGCAAATACCGTTTGGAATAATAACGGGATTAGGACCTAAAGTCGCGGGATTCTTTCCATAAGGATGATAACGTACCTCCAACTGTGTCCCCTTCTTTGAGTGCAAATGACAAGCTCTCTGGATTCACGGAAGCGCAATGTGGCAAGTGCAATTCGACAGGAACGTTGAACTTCAATCCATGAGGTCCACACATTACCAGTGGAGAAAGCAGCGCTTCACCTATTCAATGTCAAACAAGTTTCACCATTTAAAATTCCAACTTCACTCATTTGACCTATTCTAAATAAGTCTTCAAATGTCGTCTAAGTTTCTAGTAAATGAAGGAAAATTAACTATTAATCATTGACATTTTTTTTAATCTACAGTAAATACGCGTTATATTTACGAAACCAATGGCTGAAACAAAGAAAATCTAAAAGACACAACCGACTACAAGCTTTAACAGGTCAGTTGTGTTTTTAAAAATTTTCTATTAAGATGACTTGAGTGTTGATTGTTTGTCTGTTTGGAAATCATTGCGACCCTTTTAAACCAACTTGCACACGTCCTAGAGACTTGAAATTTCGGAATCTAGTAGATCTCGCGAAACATTTGAATCTATATCAAAATTTCATGGTGTTCTTCGAATCCTGGAAAAAGTTATTAATTATTTTAGTTGAAAGCGATTGGCCAAGAATATGCTCAAACGTCCATTACAAATAGCCACAAGAATTTAGTTTTAAAGCTTCTATGAAAAGTTTAGTTCAAATGTTAGGTTGTCATATTTTCATGAGCATTCGGCATTCATGAGTTTTCATGAGCTTGCATGAGCTTTTGGCATTAATGAGCTTTCGTGAGCTTGCATGAGCTTTTCGCATTCATTCCAATGAATTTTGTTGAAAAATTCGGGGTTTTATTAGTAAAAAATTTCTATCAAGATGAGCATCTCTAAAATGTAAGTTTTTATTAGAAAAGCGAAGTTTTTTGCATTGTCTATTTAATTGGACAAATATATGTCGATATTTCTCTATCGTTCAGGTGCGTGAGCCGCATGACTGAATTAATTTATGTCTTTATATATTTCTTTCCGTTGAAAACTTACCATTGTCTTCGTCCAAAGGGGGTAGCATGCTAGCATCTTGGCATACTTTGAAGTAAATCGGCTGCTGGACACCATCAGCAATTGCTCCAGGTGGAATGACAATGCTAACGCCAGTCTCTTTCGACTCCAACGTTCCTCCTTCACAGCCGAACACACCGTCCGCTGTAGCCACCACTATGTGGTTATCGTCTAGCACGTCCAGACGCGTCACTTCTAATTGATCGTTTCCGTTTCCGTCGAGAGCACGTGCCAGCGCCGGCGACGGCTCCAGCGGGTGGCCACTGCGATCACTACGAAGTACACCACGTGATAAAGTAAACCAAGAACCCATACAAGAAGCACCAAACAACCACTTCGTTGAGCCACATAACAAAAAGGTTTAGATTAGTCATTAGCTAATCTTGACAAAAGTTGTTTGTTATGCCCATGAAATATTCCGCTGGTTTCAAGTATTAAGACCCTATAAATTGCTCAAGGTATTTTTGATTTACAGATGCTATAAGGTTAGTAAGACTGCTCCAAGCTTAAATATAACCTAACAGAAATTGTCAACCACAATAGTTGACACAATCTCCAAACCCGAGGTGCTGTTGTTGCACTGTAAATATCCATTGTGCTAATGCAAAAAGCTGCTTTAGAATTTTAGAAAGTATTTTATAAAATAGTACAAGAGGAAAAAGGTTGGCCGTGCTAGTAGAGGGTTAGAAATTTAACTATAAAAATACAAATATAACATGCATGATTGGTAGGAAAGGTTGAACATGCAGATGCATTCATTACGAGCGAAAAAGGTGGCAAATAAAGCTTGCATTGGCAACGTATGTGGTGGAACAGGTCGGGTAGGTAAACACACACAAACAACTGCAATAAACGTAAACACGGAAGGCAAATTTTGTGCAATACATACATAATTGCTTGACAATTAGAATCTTTATTTCATTTGTACAATGGAATTTGGCCCAAGTCAAAGATGCAAAAAAATAAATACCAGGCAAATAGCTGCACAAGGCTTCACAAAAAACACAGAATCTAATTAAAAAAAAAGAGTCCGCACGAATTATTTGCGGACTCGTATACGCAAGGCCATCCATTAAAAGGGTGGTAGAGACGCGTGTAGAAAAAGGCAGGAACCAGAATGAATGCTGATCGTGAAAAACGGCCACAACATCGCGGGTGGGAAAGATTTTGGACACGTCCAAAAAGCAAAATAGGAGGATCGAGGTGTCGGAAATATGAACACGCGGGAACGAAGTGTGCACGCCCGCGCAGGAATAACGATGCATGCAGACAGGGGTGGAGCGACTCACGGCTAGAGAATCATGCGACGATGGTTGATCAAACACAAGGATATATTCACAGCAAAGTGTATATCGGGTTATATTATTCCATTCACGGACGGAGTGAGTCTTTAACAAAAAAATATTGTCTCGTCAAAGGAACGGTCCAATATGTAACTGAGCTACTCAGGCGAGCATAATCTATTGGCAAAGCGATACTTCTTGTACGAGGGCACAGTAAGACACTTAAGTTCGAGAATATTGATAATATATATATTTATATATGTAATATTTGCCAAGAGCAATGGCATGTCACATAGTCAGTCGTGATTGAAATCACGACAGAACTGGCACCCCATCACTTTTACCCCCCCTTCCCAACAATTGCTATTCGTCGCACTTACTTGGCCATATCAGGACCGCCAAGACTGATGGGCGCCGGGTAGCCCTGCGGCGAGCGGGACTCGGGCTTCTTGTACAGTTCGAACGCGCTGCCCCTGTTCTCGCGGTTGGACAGGTCCAGTCCACTGGACTCGCGTCCGTGGTAGCCGAGATCTCGCGGCGGAGGCACGTTGTAGTAGTATCCGCCCGTCTTGGAAGGCGAGGTGGGCGGCGGCGGTTTCACGAATGTCCGCGCCTCGTAGTTACGATCCAGGCTGCTGCCCTGGCCAGAGTCGAATCCGCCGTTGTCCTCGTCGTAGCGGTTGCTCACCTTGCCGTTGACGGTGGGCTCGCCGCCAGCGGGCGCCGGTGCGCCGCCGGCCTGCTCGTTAAGCGAGTAGGACTTGGTCATGTAGAACTGGGGCGAGAGCTGCTTACGAAAGTCGGACGATGGGGGCGGCCGGCTCGGGCTGAGATCGGTGGGTCGGTGGCTGGGCGAGACCACTCCACCGCCGGCTCTCACGCCGCCGTTCAGCTCCTGCCCGTCGCCGCGGTTCCAGTAGTTGTCTGGCGTGGCGGCGTTCATGGGTGACATGGGCGAGCGGTAGTTCTTAGGCTTGGGGGGCGGGATCGGTTTGTAGTTGGGGCTCTTGGGCGGCGGCACCGGCTTGTAATTCGGATTCCTGTGCAATGTTCAAAGACCAAACAATAAAAAAATCAAGATTATTGTATCTTATTAAAAACAAAGACGACGCTATATCACTATCAACCAGCATGCATATTTAATTGATCTGATACAGTCAATGACAAAACATTTTTTAGTACAATAAGGATACTTATCATTTTTGTTTTGCGCTATTTTTAACAACGCAAGTTTTTAAATGTACTAATAATTTTTTTTTTTTTTTATTTCAAGTTGCAACAAATTATCAACGTTTTTTGGGTCCTGAGCTCAACTCTGGGAGTTAGTTAACCAGGAGCCCAAAACGATCAAGTGACAATAAGGAAGAGAGGAAATAATATAATTTACTAATACATAATTTATTTATAATATAATTTACTAATATTATATTCTTAATATGAATGAAATAATATTTTAACTAAAATATTGTGACATAAAATTTCAACAGCAGAACACCGTCATGACGCCCATTACCCACCTGTATTTTTCTGGCGTCACCTCCGATGGTTTGGGACGCTGCTGTTGTGGCGGTGGCGGCTGCTGCTGCTGTTGTTGTTGCTGCTGTTGCTCTTGCTGAAGATTGAGTCCCTTGAGCGGCTGCGCGGTCGATCGTGTGAACCTGTAGGGGTCGTGCAGATTTCGGCCGAGGATCAGTTGCTGTTGGGCGTAGCGTTCCCGGGCTTTCAGGTCATCTTGGGGTGTTCCGAACTTGGGATGGGAGTCGCTGCTGTAGGAAGAGCTCTCGTAGCCACCCTGCACAGAAACATTAAAATATGATAAATTAGCGGGCGGAATATTATTAAAACAGAAGAAACTGCTAGCTGATTTGGATTCCGTATTTCTATATTGATGGATCACTACCTGTCTGTCGAGAGTTCGCTCTGCTGGGCTTCCCTTGGTATTTATGTAGTTGGGAGTCATTCCGCTGGCAGGTCCCACATCACCATTTTCTGGTCGGCCTAGTTGTTGGAAAAAGTGAAAATAAGAAAATCAGGTTAAATGCACACGGAAAATAATTTAACCGAATAATTCGTGAAATGAATAGATTAAAATTTGATTTGAAGGTTATCTCAAGATGTTAATTTCTAAATCATAAATTTAACCTCAGTTTTTTTTTTCTTCTCAGTCATTTTAAATTATTTTGCAGCCGGTGCAGCGATTATTCTAACTTTAGCCAATTTCCAATTTTACAAAAATGTTTGTTACTTTGAAAAAAAAATTAAGATCTTAAAGAAAAAAATTATCAAGCAAAAATTATTAAATATTAATAGAAAATAAATAGTAAACAAATTGAACAATATTTCTTACCACCAAAGAGGCGTTCTTGAGCAGTTCTCAAGTGAGATGGCTTGCTGGCCCGGTCCACTTTGGGAGGTGGTTCTGGCTCGCCTTGCGCAGGCGATTTCGTGGAATATGGATCTAAAAAAAGCGATTGCACGATTAGACATTTTAAAAACAAAATTCTAAATCAATTTTAGAAAATACTACGTAATTAATAAGTTAGTGTGTGAATTCGTGAAATGACGTACCATAAGCGTCGCCGTTAACCCTGGCACCGTATCGGTCTCCTGGAGAGAGACTACCATAGGGAGGGTTACTTCCGTGACTGCCGTAATAATCGTTTCTAGGATCTTCCTGTCCCGATGGTCGATTCTGGTACAATCTGTTGTTCTCGGGAGGTACACCTTCGGAAAAAGAGGAACCACAAATTTTAGCAAAAAAATGTTCACACCTTAAAAAATTGTACACAATAACATGAAATAAAAATTATGCAGCGCCATAAAAATTAAAATCTTAATTAATAATGTAATAAATCTTAAAAAATAAAAATTTAATCTGCTCCACAATAATGAACTTGAAAACCGCACCAAATGTGGTTCGTAAATGAACATGAGATCACTAGATTTCACTTAATCCCTGTACTCACCATCATTTGATCTCCGAGCCTGCTGGTCGGTTATATAATCAGAGTAGGGACGCCCTTCAAATTCCTGAAAGTATAATTTCAAATATCTAATTTAGAAATGAACATCAGGAAATTCAGAAAAGTGTACCACATACACTGTAACACGCAATTTAGCGAGCAAACAGATCAGAAAGAAAAGAAATGAACCAGAACCGATATACATACCCTGTGACCGTGATGCATTCGGTAAGAGTATAACGAGTTTAACTACGATAAAAAAGGAAATGTACGGTACCATCACCAAAGACGAGAGACACGAAACGAGATTGCAAGTACCCAGAAAACCATTAACATGCAACTAATCCAGTTCATAAATACAGCATGCTAACTGAATTAGTGAAACAATGACGAGAAATAAAAACAGAGTATTTTTCTTTAAGAAGAGAGCTAGGATTCCAGAGAATTCAAACTTCTGCGCCCAATTGTATCGAGCGATATAGCTACCTGTCGTTGATAGTTAATGGAATTGTAGGGCGGCGGTCCGTGATAACTGGGAAGACCCAGCGCCGACGCATCCTCTTGGGTGGCGATGCTCGGATCGGAAGACGCCTTGATCATGCGTCGGTCGCTCATGGGCGAGTGCCTGCCGTGACCCCTCTGGTGGAGGTCGGTTGTGAGATCGAGGTCGCTCTCGGGTGACGAGGCGTAGCTGAGACGCGACGTCATTGGAAACAGGAAGTCGTCCGTGATTGGCTCGTGAGGCTGGAGGCGGACAAAAGGAAATTATAGCGTCGTAGTGTAAAAACGTGATTGCACTGCAACATCATTAAGAAACTCACCATTCTGGTGTAATAACAATTTATTTATCCAATCGCAATAATCCAAACATGGAGTTAAGCGCGGAACGTTCAAATCATACTAACCCTAGCCTCGGACATCCAAATTGATTGCTGCTGCTGCTTGTCAATGATGTCCTTGATCTTTCTGAAGTAGGTATCTGCACTTGTGAGGGTGACGGTGGCTGAGCAAGACGTAAAGAACATGATACTTTGTTAGGAATTTTTAATTCAACATACTTGATCACAATGTGTGTGAATAGTAAAAATATAACAGTGTGTATTAATAGCAAAAATATACCAGTGAATATGTGTGACCACAACTTCTCCAACTTGACGCATTGATCGTAGAGCTTCTTGGAGCTCTTGTGACTCGACTTGGCCAGTCGACCGCGCAGTTCCTTGATAACGTGCTTGCTGTCGGCCCTCATGAAAATGACGATGGGGCTGAACTGGGCGTAATTCAGTCTGTCCACAGTGTTGGGAGCTATATCTAGGAGGGCGTGTTTTCCCTAGAGTTGAAAAGAAATGTCGCGTTATTATTAAATGAAAAATATAATAGCGCGCTAAAACGGTAAAAGATTAATTGAAAAGAAAATCTCACCCTTTCGATGATCTCCTTAATGGCACTCAGGCGAACAATGCCGGAAGATTTCTGGCTCTTGGAAAGTTCTCCGAGCTGATTTTGAAGTTCTACAAAAAAAAAGTTTTATTATAAAAATGCTTATTCCAAGGGATATTTCAGTTATAAAATAAGATTAGGGTTCACAGGAACTCACGGGGTGAAGCGAATTTGTCGGGGGATTCCCGGACCAGTCGGTCACGAGTCACGTCGGAAAGCGGTCCAAATAATATGACTGGTCTCGTGAATCCAGCTACACATAATTAACAAATAAAAATGATAAGCATGATATTTTTTTAATAACAGTACAATAAATAAAAAAACAAAACTAGAGTGAAATTATCAATAAATCAAAAATATAAGATTTTACTTACGGTGTTTTAGCGTGACTCTTTCATACGCGGGAAACTTGGACGCCCCATCGGCTATAAAAAAATCATTCCATGATCATTAATTAACAATCACGCATCCAAGGTATCTAGGGGAAAAAATTACGTAAGACAAATAGCGATTTTGTGATCAAAAATCACAATTAAAACGTACAGAACACGACGTCATCCCAATGTTCCTTTCCGAGCGACTTGGTGCGTCTGGCGCTGCGACGCTTGAAGAAGCTGCCTCTTGTCTCCGAGCTAGACTCCTTTTTCTTGGCGGCATTGAACTGTTCGGTGGCCAATTCCTCCGCACTGTAAAACAATTATTTTAAAGTAACATTTCGCAACGATTAACGATACGCATTTTTTAAACGTAAAATAGGAACATTTTTCAAGTGCAAATTTCAAACGTTTTCATGAGATATTTTCCTCGTCATTGTTTGCCCCACTTACCGTGTCTGGTTTGGGATGGCTCCCTTTTGAGTGTCCGTGTTGTTCGGTCCCACTCGATAGGCCTGCCACGTACCAACGACGCCACTGTACAGGGTGTCGATCACGTGGAACACATCGCCACTACGGAAGCTCATCTCACCAGAGTTGGACTGGGTGTAATGGAAATGCGATCTATAGTTAGGAAGAAAAAAAATAAATATATACATATTGAATCATTTTGCGACTCGAAAATACCACTCTTTTTCACTCAAACAAAACAGCGAGTCAAGTTACCTGACGTTAAATGAATCTCCTCTCTGACTGGCCACGATGCCGTCGTACTCGTCCCGTCTGTATTGCACAATAAGATCGATTCGATCCTGTAGACTCTGGAGGTAGAGAAACGCTTCCTCCCTGGTCACCCCTTTCATCTCCTTGTCGTTCACCTGCGAAAAATATAGACAAAATTATTAGTAAACTTTTCAGCATTATGATTTCCATTTTATAATCGAAATGTAATACTTTAGAAAAATGTATTACCTTCAATATCTTATCGCCCGGTTGCAGACCCTGCAGAGAAGCTGCACTGCCCGGTTGTACCGCAGTGACAAAGATGCCAACCTCGTTGCCTCCCGTCAAACGAATTCCCACACTGCCCTCTTTCAGAAAAGACACGAATCGAGGATCGGGTCTGAAATCAAAGCAAATGCACCGATTAAACCAAAGAAACACTATTAACAGTAAATTACCTAAATCAAACGATTTAGGTAACAAATGACTGTTACATCATCGACTCGGCCTATAAATAATGCGAGTATATTGTAAAAGGCAGTGAAAACGGTTACAAATAATAAAAATTCTTACAAGAATCCTTGCTTCGACCGTCTCAGCAGCGGGTCATCGTCATACATTTCCCGCCTGGCTCCATAAAAGTCTGGATAAATACATGTATAAACAGTTGAAAAAAGATTCGGTTTCAAGTTTTCGCTAGAAAACACAGTTCTCTAATGTTCATTTAAAAATAAAATTAAAAATATACACCTGAATTTTGCTGTCTGGATGGATCGTGACCATTTTCTGTGTTAAAAAATAAAATAAAATAAGAAATGCACAAGATGAACAAATATAATTCGACCTCATTTAGATAATCAAATATGAACACTGACACACTACACAAGTCATAACCACAGCAAACGCTGTCAAAAATCTGAAAACGTTCAGACATTTTTTTTTCTACAAACCTTCGATTCTCGGCGGCGGCGGTCGCGGTGGTGGCTCTTCCTCCTCGATGCCAATTGGCAGTCGGCTGTGGGCGTGGCCATGAAGAAGAGGTGTGGCCGGCTGATCTAGCTGGCTCAGCGATATGTCAAGAATCGGACCTCGACTGCGGCCACCACCCATCCTGAAACAAGAACAAAGTTATTCACAGTCGCCCAATAACAGTAGCAAGCAACTGTAACAAAAATTAAATCCAAAAAATAAACCCTTTTAATACCTGGTAAGATTGTTCTTGTCTTCAGGACGCTCGAGAGTTGGCGGCGATCTGTAGCTATCGCTGCGAGTCGGCGGCTGGACGTACAGATTCTGGTTGGGATACGGACGAGTTTCGTTGATGTCCGCGAACCCTGCAAATTAACGAAAGCATTTGTTAAAAATGAGTTAAAAATTTTGATTCACTTGAAGTGACTACATATGGCTGTACTATTCTAAAATGGCAAATCGGAAAGAATACTCAGCCTTTAGATTTCAAATTAAATCCAATAAATTTATTTGCCGAAGAAAAACGATATTATAATTAGGATAATTCTTTCATCCTCTTAAAAAAAAATCTCATTAAAAATGTAACGTTATGCCATTTCATCGGTGCAATTAAATGATAAAAGATTTACATTGATGAGACATTTTATACATTTACGTTGATGAGGGCCAACAATACGCTAAAAGATAGTCAAAAAGATTATACAGTTTCACAAAGAGAAAATACTGGTGATCAACCCAACACCAAACTTATTACATGTGCTCTTCATCCGTAGTTCAATGTAAGACAAAATCAGTAAGTGTCTTAACATGGTTCCCTGGTAGTCTTTGAAACAAAATCAAAGAAAGCATTCCTTTCACTCTATGCAATCTCATCGATATTTAGAAAGGCAAACACCGAATCTTGAAATTTCACGAATACTGGTCCTTCGACCACGATTTTTCAATATTAAAAGTCAATTAGGGCATTGTTAACGTAATTACAAACTAACCTTTGTTGGCATTCAAAGCCGTGTCGTACATATTTTGATTTGAGGTTCTTCTCGGGTCCAAGGTAGGCGCGACGTTGCGGTTGATATCTCTCTTTAGAACCAGCTGCAATTTCTCTTTCGAATTATCCAACAATTTCTTGGCTTCCTTCAAAGTCATATTGTCAGTCGGTGTGTTGTTGATCTGCAGTGATGAAAGAGTTTCCAAATTAACGACCCACACCAGACTTAACGGAACGACGGTTCAGTTGTAATATTTAAACAACACAATTATCTTGTTATAGTGATCTATATGGTCACATTGTTTAACGTTACGTATTTGAGTTACCAACGCGGATATTTCAACTACACGTACTTGGTAGGCGGGATTACTTAAGATAACATTTTCTGAATTTAGAGTGACAATTAGCAATTGTCTCATTCTCTAATTACACCGTCGTATATTTTTACGGAATAACATTTTCTCTCCCCCCCAACAATGTTGTAACACGCGGGTGACTGACAACATCGCGGTGTTGCTTCCTCCTAGACATTCGATTGTCCAATAAAAGTAATTAATTTTCTTCCAACTTGTCATTCTCGTTCCCTAATTAACAAGCAGCATTACCTTTTAAAAAAAGAACTAACTTCCTGAAATAGACACGGGACATTCTCGCACAGAGCGCTTAACGGTACAGAATTTGCAGCCGAAGACGCTCGCACACAAAAGAGAAAAAGTGCAGGGTTTTGGTGACAAAGATTTATTGCCGGCAGTTTTTAGCGAATGGGGAGGAACGTATTTTTTGTATGTCCCCGCACCAATTAACCGACTCACTTGAGCTGCACTTCTCATAGTCACTCGCTCGGTTTGGTAAGAATCTAAGCGAAATCAAAAAAGTCGTTCTGGTAACCTGGATAGTAGGTTCGCGTTTAAGAACCGGCTCAAGCCTTTGGTATAACCGAACGTGTATCATTCAGACCTATCTATTCGAGCGGTCATGGCGCTTTAAACAAATATTTGCTCTGTCGCAATATTTACCTTGCCAACATACATAATATAATGGGACATATATTTACGGTGAAACGAATAGAAATCAGGTTTCATGGATATAACGTCGATTGGAAAATTAAGAAAGGAAAAAAAAAATTATTATGCAGCTGATATTCGTCCAAAATAAACTTTTCAAAGAGATAGAGCAACCTAGAAATGTACTCTTCAGGGTCCATACAGAAAAATGAAAATCAATTTCCCCAGACTTATTTCCCTGAAAGAAATCGAAATTTTCCCGTAACTTTCCCCTGATCAAAATCAAAATTTGCCTCAACTTTTTTTGGAGATCAAATTGCAGTCGTCACACATTTTCCATACGGTCCCTAGGGACCCAAAAAGGGGGTTTTATTATAAGTGACTTTATGCATCTATCGATAAAATCGCTTTGAAAAATGTAGAAAATGATAATTTTTTCCATATATTTCTCCATACCCATATTTCCATATATTTTTCATAATTCTAGAAATTCTCACCACACGCTTCAATCGACCCTAATTTTTACTGTGCAATAGCTAATAGCAATAGCTGGCATTGAAATCTATCCCAAAACTAATCTCAAATAACATTTACAATTCTGTTCAATCAACAAAGTGGAGTACACAAATGCCTACTACCTTGGTGATAAGATCGCCTTCCCGTATCCCGGCTTCCAATTCCACGGAATTCTTATTAAGAATCTCCTTGACGTACAGCCTGCACCCGAGCTGAAGGCCGAAATCTGCGGAACCAAACCGATAAAATATTGACACCACACAGGCACACACTAACAAGCCGACAGACAACCTGCACGGGATGTCCCAAAAAAACATTTTTTGCACCCCCATCCACGGCTGCATGCGCATGCTCGCCACTCACCATCCTTCTTCTTGTTCCTTGTCAGCGTGACTTTGAGCGTCTGAGCCTCGGAAGCACTCCCCGGCACCACGATGCGACGTTTTATCACCTGCAATCAATCACGGCGTTAAAAATGGGCCCCGGCTAAGTCGTGCGTTATTGATGCGGGCAATAGTGGCGCGAGCGCCCGCCCGCGCAAAGAAGGAGCCCCCCGCGCCCCACTCCTCTCTCTCTACCTCAGCTCGTTGAAAACCATTTATCTTTTTGCCGTGCCACATGGCGTTGGCGTCGTCGGTCCTTTTCCGCTCACCACGGCGGGGCCAGTGGAGGTTGCCGCCACCATCACCGTAGCTTTTCAACAGCGGCTTTCACCGACGCCAACATTTCTTCTGAAGGAGAAGGAGGGGGCCCCCGCGCGCGCTTACATAATTCAAATTTAATCAATCACTCATACTCACTCCCTCTATCTTTCGCTCTCTCTCTCTCTCTCTCTCTCTCTCTTTCTACGCACCGTAGCCGGAAAACAATGCTCGGGCAAAACGATTGCGGTCAACATTCTTACCAAGATATTTTTCCAGCCGAGCAAACAAGAGAACGTAACAATGTTTCATTGTCGGAAACAAAAAAAAAGGAATGAATCACTTTTTTTTTTCTTCAGACCGATGACAAAACAAATAGCGCGCTCCGTCTACTTTGCATAAATTGTTGCGAAAAGGTAATTTCGCAATTGTTGTTTATTTTTAGTGGCATAGTTTTGCAACGTGCCAGCTGCTCGTAACATCTAAAGTGCAATTTAAAAACTAGCTGTGGATCAATTATTCAGACCGACTTGGTTTTTAAAAATCGACATGGTAACTGCAACCAAAGTCAAAATAAATTACAATGAAATTTTAAATTGTCTTAAAATGTATCCGCAGATTGAAATTAACTACACTGGCGTAGAATAAAAACAAGAGATAGATCTCTTATGACCATCGAAATGTATTTCGAAATGTATTTCGATGGTCATAAGAGATCTATCTCTTGTTCTACGCAGTCAGTTCAGCACACTTCAGTCGCACTAGTCAGGAACACAGAATATTGCTCCAGAACAGGCATCAGAGTAAAAAGTATGGTGATATAGTTTTGATGAATCCTTCACAATTTGTGTGTTTTTGGCATTTCCTCCATAGATGACGCTGGTGAAAGAAATTCATTTTTGTATAGTTATCTGCACTAATGGCGCTATCTTCAGCGAGATTCCGGAATTCGTCTCGGATGCTCAACGAGTACGCCAATGGCGCGGACAATCCACACCCACACACTCTTAACTCATATTGATAATTGTTTTTAGGTCTAACAGTTTGTTGGTCTTACCAGATTCACAGCAGCGCCGCTGTCTCTCAGCACTTGAACGGCTGTGGCATAGTCGACGTTCTCCAACGAAACCCCGTTGGCAGATACGACGCGATCATTCATCCTGAAACAACAAATTTTATACCCCAATGTCAACAAACGTCGTTCAAAATTTTGACAAGTTCGGCGCACGATTGCTTTTTCAAATCGGCGCATTTACCGAATTTATTTATGGCAACTTTCGCCACCACGTAATGACCAAAAGTGACAAGCCAAAAAACATTTCCTTGCCGTTAAGATTGCAGCCAAAACTAATAGCCAAGGTGGAGCGTGATTTATGGCTTGAGAATTGGTCGGCGGGGCATTGATTTAACTCAGCCCGCCGTGACTAATAAAATCACACCGAGCATATTTAGAGAAGCCAACGGCGCGTGCGGACGACGGAGCACCCAGATATTACACGCCTTCGCCGTGTAAGGAGAGGCAACGCCCCAGCTAGCTGCATTTTGAAAATGTCGATCGCTAAAGCATGTGTGACGGACGTCTAACGTGTCAACACTCCATCTCGTTCATTTTTTTAGAGGGCCTCAGGCTGTGCCGGCGGCCGCGAGCATAAGTTAGTTGGCAAAGCCGAGGGCGGTAAATTAATGTTCGTTCGTTAGACGGTGGAGAGTGGCGCTGCGAGCGGGGGCAGAGACGTTTAGGGGCGCCCACTCACTCCCACATAATGGTTTGTTGTTAACGACTTGGGTAATTATTGCCGGAGATTCCCTCCCGAGATTAATTCCAGGTTCATTAGCTAATGTGTTCGTTCGCTCTCTCTCTCTCTCTCTTTCCTGAAATTTACGAATTGTTCGTAAGATTGATTTGTCGGCTTGGTCCCCGAGTGAGATGCCGCAGGGATTCGATTATTAATTTGGAATTATATCAAGTGATCAAGCAATTTAACCTGAAAATATTGCATGGCACTAATAATATGAATAGTAATTTTTAAATGGAACTTGGAATTATTCCCCACTGGCAAATATGGTTACACCGGCGACTGGCAGCAGTGTTTGAGGAAAAGCTGTTCAAAACAAGAAATTAAAAAAAAAGGTTTCCTAGTATTAAAAGTTAAGACAAATAAAAAAAAAATACTTTTGTAAAAATTAAAATAAAAAATTGCATGGATCATTTTCTAGCATCACGAATGCTAGCATCTGCATAGACCAGAACATTTATTCGTGGAAACGAGCGCAACTTGATATTTTCCTTTAACATACGTTTTTTATATCTGAAAAGCTTCTGGCATACAAGTCATATACGACTACAGATGTTACGCGATAACTCGCTAATTAGGAGAATTTTTTTCGGATATTTATCAACCTGATTTTTTTATCCTTTCAGGAATTAAACAGACGTACTTGCGTATTCGCGGATAAGTTTCAGATAGCAAAATTACCATATCATGTTTCTTGTAATTAAAATAATAAAAATAAAGTTTTTTTTGTAATTGATGGGGGTTGTGATTACGAAAAAACAAAATGATAAAAAAGGAGCTACGCTAAATCAAAATTAAAAATTGGGAATAGCAGCACTCTGGAAACCTGCATAAAAAACCTCTGAAATGAAGAAAATAAAATCCCACTCACATAAGTTTGCCTTCAGCTGGGCCAGCCTTCAGGACGTCTGAGATGGCAATGGCCGCATCTCCGTTACTGAAGTGCGGATTGTCTCGACCACCACTCACGGCTATTCCAAAGCCGTAGCCAGGGACCCGTGCTAAGGTCACGTTATGATGTTCCCACACTGCTCTTTCGCCACCCTGCACAGAAAAAAATAAGAAAAGGCAATTGTTAAATACATTTTGCAAATCTGAGATCATCGATACAAAATAAATAATCAACATTTGTAATCGATACAAAATAAATAATCAACATTTGTAATCGATACAAAATAAATAATCAACATTTGTAATCGATATAAAATAGATAATAAAATAATCAACTCGTAAAAGTCTAAGACTTAAAAATATAAATGGGTACTGTAGAAGTATTATGTTTGGATGGAAATTCAACGCGATGGAAAATTAATGCACGCAAATAAAAAGAAAAATATAAAAATCACATAGCCCTTTAAGCGCTATTGACAAGCCTGTCTCACTGCGTGTGCATTAACACGGGAGATATAGGCATCTTCTTTCACCTTTACAAATTCCATAGTGATTAATACAATTTCACAAATGAGAATCGGATTTGAATTTATGCATTGCGCTGTAGCTTGAACTTAAACTTAAAGGTGAGAGATGAGTCTTCCAAAATAAACGTATCGCTTAATTAAAGGGTTAAACAGGAAAATAAAATCAAAAGATTATCGTCTTTCATTTTTTTTAAGTCTACGAGTACAAATGGAAATTATCAACTCGCAAATGTCCATGACGACCCAAAAATAAATCCAAATTGTGTGCTGTAGAAATAGCATGTTTCGGCGATGTATTAAAATGACTCAGTGGAAAATTAATTTATGTCTAGACAAGAGAAAATATCATTCAAATTCGAAATTATTGTAATGCTTCCTAACTTTCATATTGGATTACAAGCAATCAATATTCAACATTTTGTTTTCATATATGACTCGACACGTGAGCTGTTATTTTGAACATATCCCAACCTCAGAAGGAGAAAAAATAACAGATTAACTTAGCTATCATAATAATAATAAAAAGTAGAAAAATAAAAAACCGTCTATACGCGCGTATAAAAATATTTTTGTTCATGCATTGACAACGCTACCATGTTCGAACAAAAACCATGACAACCAAGCAGTAGAAAATAATCAGCCAATCCGATTTGATGCATCGAACACAACAAAAACGAACAACAACCGGGTCAGGACCACGCCATGAATATGGCACTCAGACACTTGGTCATATAGCGTAAAGATAAGCAGACGACGCTATCTGCATATACTTTTTAA
>JAUJYS010000752.1:0-20680 GCA_033995665.1 Melogona broelemanni
CTTAACTGGTCTTTGACCCCCGCCATTGGCCCCCCTAAAAGGGGCTGCTTGCGGGTATATATTGTAATTGTAATTGATACACGCCCAGAAACCTTATAAACCATATTTCGAACATATAAACTTATAAACCAGATTTCGAACATATAAACTTATAAACCAGATTTCGAATAACCATCGTTAGTGACTGATTAAAATGAGACGAGGCATGAGAAACTATCCAAATGCGAAACGGGAGGGCGCGAATTTATCAACTAATACTGGTGACTTTTGAGTAAAAACAACCATTTAAATATCAATATTAAATTAAATACCGTATTAATATTGAAATATTGAATTACTATTGAACCTAGTATTGACAATCTCCAATTCCGTACTTCTACCTGCGAATGGGGATTGGGGACGTGTGGCCAAGCGCCTCAGCGCCATCTAATGTTGAAGCGTAACTCCAATTGGAAATGAAGTACCGTACTCGGCATGCCAACGGTGCGTTAATCAAATGTTTGGCGCTGGCAATGTTTATTCGAAGACAAAAAAAAAACGTAAGCGTAGCCCAAACGACTTCGACAATTTTTCTCTTTCAGTCAATTTACATAGGCCTACTGCAGAGAAAGACAGACGAGGGAAGGGGGAGGGGTGACGAGTTGAAGATCCCCGGGGCAAATTACACCCTCCTATTACATATGTGTGTCGCAGTGCAACGATCGCGCATCTCTAGGGGTGCTTTGGGAAAATGCGGTCTCTAGTCAGGTGATGTATTTATTGATTGCACAGATGACAGATGTAAGGGCAAGTCGCCGCCAAAGGCCTTCGCCTTCGCCGAAGAGACAGTCGGAAACGAAATTTAGCACGGATGATGTATGTCAATAAATTGTAGGACTCGTGTACAAGTATGTTTTATTCGTTGCGGGCAAGCTACAGAGGCGACCCGAGAGGTATCGAACTCCGGCCCGCCGTATCATAGTCGGCTGTGATACAGACTAGGCTACGACGAGTCGTATTTCTTGGGTGTTTTTTTTACATGAGAGCTAATTTGTGAAAAAAAACGCTAAACTAGACCGCTTTCACAAATTGGACAAAAAACATCGAGCTGATCGACGATAGAAAAAATGGCTGTTGGAAATTAGCGAAAATAAAAGATAGCACAACATACAGTATACGACGTATAAATCAAAACAAGAAAGAAAAAATTAAATAAATGGGTGTCGTTTCAGGAATGATACCTTAGTCATGACCATCCCTTTTCAGACAATTTCCAGTTGTAATAAGGAAGACCCCAGTCCACAACAAGGGTATGCATTCTGCATTTTATCGACTTTTAAACTCAAGATATAAGCAAAAAAAAAAAAAAAAATAAGAAAAGTAAAATTTTAAATAAAAATAAGAAAATTTCCATCATTTTAAACCTAAAAATGAAAAACGATCCGATATTGTAGAAAGCGTGAGATCCGTTTATTATTTTGTAGATACACTTTAGAAAACTGTGCAAGCAGCAAATTGATAGTAAAAAAAAGGAAATAAACAGTTCCTAACGTTCCTTCCTAGGAAAAGGAACCTAGGCGTTCCTAAAAAAAGGAACAAGTTCATAGGAACGGAACTTTTCCGTTCTGTTCCTATCCACTACTGTTTTCGACTTTCACAATCGAGATGATAAAAGCAAATTTCCGCCATTTTTGACAAAAAAAAATGAAAAACGAAGAAAGAGCTTGATGAAACCATGAAATCCGTAACGAAACACTTGGAAGCGTTTTTCATACGGATTTATTTTTCGTCATCACAAATTTAGTCATAAAAGTACAGAATGTACACCCAGCCTAGGCCACCCACGCCAATGTGGGCAAACGCACTGTCGATCGACAGCCAGATAGATAGAAGAAGACGAAAAAAACGATGAGCAGGAACAGCGGCAGCCACTTGACAAATGACATGGTGTTTATGGTACTGGTCCCGGCGGCCGAGGTCAAGGGAGAGGGCAGCCTCTGTTTTATCGCAAAAACCATTTCGACAAAGATGGAATGAGTCGAATCGAGGGGAGGCATTTAGAGGAGGGGGGGGCGAGCTGATCAATAGATTAATTTTTGTTTTTACATTAGTGCAACTTAATGCGTATTGACGTAACTCGAAGACGAATAAGAGTTACCGTGTCATTGCCGGGTTCATCAGACGTGGGAAATGTACCAATTCCGTCAATATTACTAATCAGTCGCTATGCATCCACGACCATAATACCATGTAATTAACACACGTTATATTTTATCTATAAACGTCGATTATTTATTATTTCGCATTGTGTTCTGATTTTATTCATCTACATCGGTGCCGCACGGTCCAGTATTTCTATTTATAACTAACACTTTCTCGTGTTCCTGTTATAATTTTCTGCATTTTAATAGAGTCTCCGTTATTAATTGCAGTTACGAATTATGAAAAATGAGTAATGCATTGACACGTCGTAGTCAAGCGGGAAATCGAAATAGGAAACGCTGCGCCGCAGTTTGTTTCCATAGCAACAAACTGCGGTGCGGCGATTCTGTTTTCGATTCCCGGAGCTACATCATGTTTATTCGATCCCAGGGTACTGGTGAAACTGTGCTCCTCAGACATTGCCATAGCAACACGAGGAGTTCAGCCACAAAGAAGAGTACAAGTTTGAAAAAAAAAGAAAGAAAAAATATTCTCCTATTTACCAGTGTGAGATTGACTTTCCTCACAAAAATAAGCGATGCCCAAAACATATTGAAATTACGTTTAAGCAAAAATAATTATTCTAGAAAATATTTATCAACAATTTTTCGAAGCCGATGAGAATGCATGCAATATTTGGCTTTGATCGCTGGTTCCTGTGAATTTTTCGGAATAACTACTTACATGTTCCGCTTGCCAAATTCGGATAAATGGTTCGGTTGAAACGGAAGTTAGCCACTGTAAAAACACAGGGTAAGTGGTCTGAGTCGCTCAAGACAGCGTGGTTCCAAGCGACCTCGACAACAACAAAAAAAGCTATCTGAACCAATGTGCAAAACTCAGCTGATAAAGACGTTCTCCGTCGTCGTACGTGCCGCTCGTGCAAAAATGAGCCAGCAAGGTCAAGCCAGCCCGGACTTTTTACTATCCCCATCAGCCAGGTCCACCATCTAGCACATATGATGACGTCAAGATGGTGGTGGGGTGGGGGGCAGATAGATACATTTGCAGGTGACAGCTCATTTTTGATAATTTTCATAACCACTAAACAAGGACGACTTTTTTGCCACACGGCGGTGCAAAGCGAATGCATGAGTGCTAACGGGACAGTGGAGGCTCAAAGAAGTTTAGGGTTACCAAACCATGCAAAACCATAATAGATTAAAAAAAAACAAAAAACATTTCGATCGGTAGAGTTTGTATCGAGATTTTTTAAAATTTGCACAAAACTTGCACAAAAATGATTTTTTTATTCCAAGAATATTACAAATTTTAAATTACGCTTAAAGGTAAGAAAAAGATGGCGCGAGGCGCTTTTTTTTCGAAAAGTAAGACACTCAAAAGTAAAAAAAAATCGCAAAGTACGAAAAAAGTTTTATTTCTTACTTAAAATTTCTTTAAAAAATGATTGCAGTATAAGTTAAGAGAGTTTAACGAGCATTAAGAACAAAATGAAGTACTCGAAGCCCGAAGTTGGAGAGGGAGGGGGAGGAGGTCGGACAAATGCTCGACGTGGGCGATCGGGCAACTGAGGTAGGGGGAAAGGGGGGCACAACCCCCCCCCCCCACCCCATCTCCCGACAAATCGGACACTGCTCGGACCACAACATCAACGCCCCCACACGGGATCGGTATTTACCCACGCCAGCTAGTCAGCTCCGCCCGAACAAATGATTCAAATAATAGCTCCCCAAATTTGCACATGTTTCTACTTGGCTTTCCGCCGGCCAGAAATAATCGAGGACACCCAGACGTCGGGTGAAAACCCGATTAGTGAAAACTAAAATATAGAAACGGTAGATCATAGACTCTCTTAAGCCGAGTCACCGCGAGGTCGCGGTTAAAACACCAAATGGAATTACGGTGTTAGGACAAGACGATAATTGAGGACAACGTGTTTTCGGTGACGCCTGCACTCACTCGTCCTCCCCGGCCAGGTGTTCCCGACACCTTCCGCGAGAAGACCTCGCCGGGAGACAGACCACAAATGTCTCTTCCATCACTCCCAAAGTACGTGTGTTCACCCCTTTCACACACGCATACACACAAACCGCCCGTTGTTTTTTCTATTGCCGACCACCGAGTGGCAATGGCGGTTGAGGCGCTATGCGGCTGGACAAAAACCGGAAACGGAAAATAAATCGTTGGTTTTTCCGCGAAGAATGGCGATTGGCCGCGCAGCGGGGCAGCCAAGAACATAAAAAAGCGAAATAATCAGTCACACTAGGCGGCCCCCCCCATAAGATGGCGGAGATGTCGCCAAACCAAAATCCAAACATGACACCGCAAATATGTTCCTTAGCCCGTACACAATGCTATTAGCGTCAATTGACATTATTTAACTAACGCCTTCCAATAACCGCTTGGGAAAAAAAAATTAGAAGAGACATACAGGTATGATACGTACCGATGGCTAAGTGGGTATGGCAACATCCCACGGAGCGGACGGTCCCGGGTTCGATTCCCGACGCAGGCTCTCGTTTATTCGACGAGCCTGGGGTACTGCTGTCACCCCTGAGTTTTCATTAGGGAGTCCAGAGCTAAGGGGTGGATCCTGCAGCCTGGCTATACCAGCTGCCATTCCCCTTCCCTGCCCCTCATACATAGCCATAACGACACGAGGGTTAGTAATCCTGCAGTGAAAAATAAAAAAATAAAAATATCCGCAGCCGCAATGCGCACTTTGCCTTTATAGATGTATTTACTTAATTTTATTTATTTATTTATTCCTGATCACTAGAGTACTAAGTACTAAAATGCAACATGAGATTATATACCCATTGTGTAGCTATGTGAATATGTGAGGCCCACGGCAATCGGTTAAAATACTGACTGGGCTAGACGGGTCGTGGTTTCATTTCAAAACCGATCATTTATTTTGCTTTTCCCGATTCAGTCTATAACGATTTACTAATTTATTTTTATTCGTTACAATTAACGATAAAAGGAGACTGATGATCGGTAGTGGGATTTCCGTGAAACCGGTACAATCTATCGTAATGGTAATTATAATTTTTAATATTATTGCATGCTGCTTTTTCGGAGACAAATTGTGGGGAAAATTTTCTACTGTGTGTCATCGCCATCAAACCAATAATTGGTTAGAAAATTGACAGTATTGAGAATGCAATCAAAGAAATCCGAAAATAAATAAAAGTCGGCAAATATTTTAAAAATCATTTTTGACGTTGCATCCGATTGTCAAATATTTTCCCCACTGCTGCATTATCCTGGGCAAGAGCCCAGGATGTTCTCCGAACTAAACTATGATCTCCCGTTGTGGTTGCATCACCGACTAACCCTTTTGAGGTGTTTTGGGAGACGGGACGACTGCTGCGTGAACCCAATCAAAACAAACACACTGCCAAGCACGTGCTCTTATTTTATGACGCGCCATGAAACAGCGGGCGCACAATTCACTATATCAAGCGAGCACATACACACACTAAATATTACCATTGTGTGAATGTTGAAGTTATGTTGAAGTTTGAGAGGGAGGGGGAGGACACGTTTCACGATTTCTCAGTGATTTTACTGGCGATAAAACAAGAGTCGCTGGACACTTGCTCGCGCGCAGAAAGATAGAGGTCATCCAACATCCATGAATTTTGAAAATCTCGCAGGTTACACAGGAATTCATATTTCATTGCTTAAAAATCTCTTAAAAAATACTTTTGATCATTTCATCATAATTGTCCTTTCTCTTAGAACAACAAATTGGTGATGATTGGTGATGAACCTTCGGAAAGTATTAAGACGTTTACTCCTTTAATTAAAATATGTTTCTTTGTTCTCTATAATGATAATTTGATCATAATAATTCTTTCTCTCAAAATAAAAAATAAAAATTGGTCATGATAATCTTCGGAAAGTATTTCAATGGCTTGGCCACATCTTTAATGACAATATCGTCGTTATTTGACGGCCGATTCATTTTTTTCCTATGACCCGGGGGATAAAAAATAAAAATAGCCCAAGTTTTAGCACCCACGCCACCAATCGATTTTATCGATAGTTAAGACAAGGCCAACCTAACAGTATTGACCAATTTATGATTGGCCAATTTGTTACCAATTTGTGATTAACCAATTTATTATTTACAATTGCAAATCACAAATTGGTCAATACTGTCTTATATTGTTCAAGTCGAAAGGCATGGCTCATTTGACTGCCCTGTCCACCGTTGCAACACCCCCCCTCCGGTAACTTCTCCTCACGCGCAGGGCTAACGCATCGACCTGAGGTCAGTCACGATCGAACGCCCGTTCGACGCGGGGGATCCGCGAGGGAGGTGGTTAATGTCATGAGGTCACACTAGTTCAAAGAGTGCTACGTCATAGTGCACTGTGTGTGGCACGGGCGACTGCGGTCGTATGGCCGGCTCTAAGGAGTTGTCCGGGTAGGGTGTCTGGGGCGCGTAAGGCTATCATGATCCATCAAGGAACGACCGCGTGCTCGCTAGACAGATGGACTTTTCGGATAATCAACATTTATAGCAGCAAGCAAGACCGCTCGCATTTTCCAGGAAAGTATTTGTTGTTCCAGACAAGGTTCGATTTGCCGGGAGGGGGAGGTAGAGGGGTTGGATCCCTAACCCCATGTATAACATTGGCAGCTTGACCCTCCCCCACACACACACACACAGACTATTAGATAATTTTGGTGTCCTGGGGTAGGTTTGACCCCAGACACACCGATCCGATCCCCCAGTTTATTTTTAGAGCAAATCGAACCCTGCCGCATAATGGAACTACTTGAAATTAATATGCCAAAAAAAAAAAAAATAATAGAAATATAATAATAGAACAAATAGAACATATCATAATAGTCTAATTTTCTCGGAGATGAACAGCTCACCGTTTGGCCCGTTGCCAGATTCAATCCCGCGTCATGCGGTCATCATCACCCTGATGTCATCAAAACGTCACAGTCACATCATCACATGCATTGTCAGGCATGGCGTCATCACTTACCTAAAAAATAAGAGGAAAAAAATAGAGAAACATTAGAACAATGAATATCCGATAAACAAGGGTCTCAAGCGTAGAGAACATTAATTAACAATTCTGTTCTGTGTATAACAATTATTGGTGCCCTCTGGTGTCCTTTTACGAAAACAGATGGCAGTTATAGTACTTCGATGATGGAAGAACTTTAAATAATTATATTTAATTTATTTAAGAAACCTCCTTGATGCCATCCGTGCTATTTTTCACCTGTGGTGTATGTTAGCATGTTGGCTTACTATTCACATTAATTTAATTCGGTTTTAATTCCCAACTGATATACGCCTTCGCGACTACTTTCGGAACGTGTTCCGAAACGTGTCCTATCTACCATTATATAAATATTATTTTCGATGCAGATAAAAAAATACTTGGGAGAGTTTGTGGTGGATTTGAGAACTTCAATTCGTCATCACAATTTTGTAGTTAGTTAAAATGCGGTACGGCGATCATCAGCATAGGCTTTCGATTTCGCGCTACATTGAGTTTAAATATTTTATTAATTAGAAGTGCAGCGGTGAAACTAAATTTGGGAACAAAAAGCCACTTACAGCCTGTCCTCACCAGACATACGCAGAAATGTGCACAATCTGGTAGTAATCACCAGCCAAAGCAAAAAACTGATCAGTAAGTCCCGATGCATATGCAATTATACAAACACATTTTATGTTTACTTAATACGCACGTACCAGCATTTTTTTTTTATATCTTCCACTCAACAAAATTATTTCCGCAGAGGCTCACACGACTACGTGAATATCCCAGAATTGTAGGTGCCGGATTGAAACCCCGGCGGCGGGGGAATTGCCAAAATAGATCGGTGGTAGCGATAAAAGGGGCATCCATAAACTAAGTTCGAATAAGTTGAAAATGAATTATTGAATTGATGTTGTGAACTTTTCGACTAAAACATACTTACCCCATCGTCATAATTCATGAGAATTTGAAGCAAATGAAAAACCAAATTTTGCTCTTAACTTACTGGCACTCAAACAGTTATCAATATTTTTATTATTATTATTCCTGATCTACGAATCCCTATAGGCGATTTCGTATCCCTCGTGTCCATATGGCAATATGTGAGGGGCACATTCCCCAGGATCGAATAAATAAGAGCTGGCGCCGGGAATCGAACACGGGACCACGCCGCCAACACCAATATCAATTCAATCATATTTCCTTTCAACACTCGACTTCGCCGTGCTTTGTCAACCTTTTGTTCCAAAAAGCTTAAAAATTAATATATTTCTAAACTATCTTATTAACAGTTGAATTTTTCCCCCTGATCACTGTAGTGAATATCACTACAGACGATTCGGTACCCCTCGAGATGTTGTGGTAATATGTGAGGGCACATTTTCACCAGTAACCCATGAACGAATAAACGAGAGCCTGCGATGGGAATCGAACTCGGGACGCCCGAAATTGTGTTAAATTTCATTGATAGTTGATTTGGATTTCAGTTTCACCCTCATCTCAGGGTGCAAATTTATGGTATGAAGGTTACAAAAGCCTGGTGCCGCGCAATAAGAAAATGTTTCAACATTGATGGAAACCATTTTGTTAAACAGTTTAAGTTCGTTATGAAAAAATATTTTGGAAACGAATATTTTATTAATTTTTAAGGCATAACTGGACTTACTTTTTGGTAATACCTCGTAGGTACGTGCTGCAATGTAGACAGGCGAGAAAGGAAGATTAAAACGTCTCATCTGTGTTATTCCAAAAGCGTCGTCATTTGCCCCCCTCCCATTCCCTCCCATCCCGTCACACGTGCGAAGTGCGAGAGAGAGATCCTATTGGTCGGTAACCATGGAGAACGCATTAATTTTTTCCGAGCACGGAGCTTCCCGCACGTGCATTGAACATCTCCTAATTGGCAATTTCGGCATTTTTCCATTCGACGATTTTCATCATCTCCCCGCAGCAAAACTGTCGCACAACTAAATGACACCATCGTCACAATATACGTATTGGCTTGCAAACTCCAACATCGCCACGTACATATGATTATAATACTTTGACGTGTATCCGTCAATCCACCTAAGACCGTGCCGTTTGATGATAATTATTTAGAAATTAAATAAAGTTTTTTGGTTAACGTTTGCCAATATTGGAAAAATTTACACCAAAGGTACTGGTAATTCACAGTTATTGTGGTACTGTGAAGCCTATGAACAAGCATACAAAATATTTTTGAATTGTTGGCAAATTGTTGCTAAGTAGATTGCTAATAATTGTTTGAAATTTTCTTTAAAGTTGTTTTGCTAACGTTTGTCAATATTGAAAAAATTGACACCAAAAGATATTGGTAATTAATTAAAAGTTACTATGAACAAGCATACAAAATGTTTCGGGGTCACCCTCTCCTTGGCTAGAAAACAAGTGCTTATCATTCAAAAATTGTGAGGCTTGGCTATTGTGGTAAACGAGATGCACAAAAGCGCAGATGCCAAAAAAAAGTGTGATCTTATTTTTGAAATGACATATTGCAATATGTCGTAACGCCGAATTTGGGACGAGAATTTTGATAAAACGGGATTGACAAATGTCACGAATCCGCCATTTTGTTCTATGTAATTAAAACCGAAAGTACCTTTTGTGAGAGCTTTCCTTATTACAATTATATTGGGCTCTGCCAAATGACAAACGTATCTCCCTCCCATCCACTCCACGCGCGAATTTTGAACAGTCGAATACCTCGATCGATTTATTATTGATGGATTACAAATTGAACGAAATAATCAAAACGTGAATAAATTAAATAATGCCGATTTGAGATTGGTAAAAAAAGGGGCATCCCATTGCTGCTACATACAGTGTAAGCAGACAAAAGTGAAGCCCAAAAAAGGGGCACATGCAGTATTCCAACATAATTTTGGAAATGTTGACTGCTTCTCTTGGTAACTTTGCATAGCGGAAGCATCAATACACGGTGCTACGAGTATATTCGGAGTGCGCATGCACTTTTCATATTTATTCCACATTGGTGTGCTGCATTACGGATCCTATTCAATTCGTCTGTTCCAAAATTGTCAAATCACAGAGGGCGCTGCATTACGGCATATATACAAATACGCCTGTTCAAAATGGCGTTCATAACACCTAATTGCGATATATTTTCCATAGATCCTATAGCAAAGAAAACAAAAAACACAGAGCTAAGCGATATTTAAAAGCGTTCCCTGAAAGGGTGGTTGAGTGGTTTTCACAAATTACTTCGATAAAATAGACGAAATTGTATCCGCCCAGCGTCTTATGGGAAGCGGCAGATGCTGACACTAAAGCAAACATTGCACAAATTGAACAGCCGATTTCGAGAAAAGATCACCGATGCCATCAATAAATTGCGTGTTTCTATACATGCACTTTAAAAACGACGAATTGCTCCGAGCGTAGGCAAACGAATGGGTCTATGACCGAGAAGACCAATATCTAATTGCATACATTCGAAATAAATTGGACACCACGTTTGAAATTATGGGTGACTGCCTGTGCCTTGTCATTTGCTCGAAGTGATACTTCTTTTGGATGAAGTGCATGATCACTGCTGACCACTAATGAATTTTATGTCATGGTACTTACCACGCTAACTTGGAAAGAAAGCTAACTGGAAGAAACTATTAGCAAAATACAGGTAGTCGAGCCAGGTTCACGCTGGCTCGACCACCTTTATTTTGCTAATAGTTTCTTCCAGTGATTGGAACAAATTTTTTTTTTTTTGGAACAAATTGGAACAAATATAGAACAAATTTTTGGTATTGGTTTCGAGTCAAAAATCCAAGGTGGTCGAGCCAGGTTCACGGACCATTCTTTTTGCTATAACTTTCAATTTTCTACGAGTACAATTTTTCTAAGTGAGTCGACAGCGGAACAATTAAACAAAAATTGTTTGAAAAAATTTGATCTGTGTCTGCAAATCGGCCTGTGTCCTTTAGATCAAAACTTTAGATCAGTTTCCGCAAATGCTTATTTGGCGTTATCATGAACGTAATCGAAAAATTATTTTTGAACAATACACTACTCGACATCTTTTTATAAATATTTTTTTTAACCGGATGAACGGAAAAGGAGCAAAAATGTTCCAGGCTCCTTTTAAACAGGAATTAGGAACGCAAATGTTCCCTTTAATTTCTGTAGGAAGTGGAACGGGAACTGAAACCGGTTCACGAACGGGAACGAACCCAACACTGCTGATTGCTGCGTGTCACGGAGCGGAGAACACGAACGACGGTCTCAGGAGAATACGAAAAAGCTCCGTGTAAGCCTCACTCACGCCTCCTACCCCAGATTTCCGAAAATAGAAACTCGTCAACGTCATGAAACACTGAAATCATTCTCGCGCAATTTATCTAATCCTTCCAGGCGTTTTCTTCTTAACAGTTGGGTGGTGGAGGGAGAACTGAGGAAGACAGGCAGGACCATTTCGAATTTCGATATCTTTATGCTTAGCCCGAAGCCCAACATATTTGCAGAGTTCTATTAGCGTGCGTGTTTACATTAAGCGACTGCGTGCCACACAGTCTATTTCCGAGTATTTCGATCAGCCAAATTTATCACGAATCACGTGACGCAGAATTGGAGTGTGTGCTCAGGGGCGGTTGGTGAGTGATGTGTTGGGAAACAGGATCGGGGAATCTTTTTTCGTCTTAATAAAGTAATAATTATGTTAAGTCGATTTTGTTTCCATTTGATTATTATGAAGATGTATACTCAATATTATATTTCTATGTGTGATAGATGTATCCTTCAATAGTGAAAGCAAGAATACGAATTTAAACGTTCACAACAGGATTCACATAAATATCACCGAACTTAGCGCCGTCAACGACATCTAGTGGCTGGCGGCAGAAAATGAGGAAGCGCGCCAAGCAACTCATCTTTGAAGTTTGAGTGCACTACTATCAAACCAGCCAGAGACAAAGTGATACCTCACAGTGGTGTTAGTGCGTTCATAAAAGACAGCTATATTCGCTATATTCGAGTTCATGCTTGGTTGGATGAGGTAGCAGAGATTGAGAAGCATCCCCCAAGATGCGAATGAAAGGATATCGTCTGTCCATTCAAAATTTTAATTAAACGTGCATAAATAACACTTGATGTTCGAAACACGTCGACCGCAAATGTAGAGCGATTTCGCAACTTGGTTCACTTAACTGTGAAAAAAACCTTTCAACAAACCCCTTTCATCGATGCCTCATTTAAATTTTGGGAAATGGTAAATGAGATAATACGACATCGGAGACTTCGGTCTCAAATATAGAGCCTGTTAGAGTGAGACAACCCCCATCGTTGTCCTTATTCCCCCACATGGGACTGCTTACATGTATTGTAATTGTAATTGTAATAAACACACTTTAATTTACCGGTAGTCAACTTAAATTGGTGAAACCTGTCCAATCCGGTCGGTCTCCTAGAACCTGACGAATCGTACTCACAAATATTCGTTCAAAGGCACGCGCCTTCAAATGGAATCGTCAAGATCGAATCCAATACCAATACTTTCCGAATCTTTCGAATAGAACACCCACCTCTCCATCAGGTATCTAATCATCTACCCCGACCCCCATGCTCATTCAATCGTCTATCCGTTAAGAATAAAAAGTGAAATGCGTCATCAGAGTTCGACTAGGTAAAAAAAGAGGGGCGTCGTATGGCGAGGCACACGTCACATACAGTATACCTTTGTACCCTTTTGATTCTACAGCTCATCATTTTGAAGAACTTCGAGGAAAAAAGTCGAAAGTTGAAGAAAAAATGTAAAATTAAAATGTTGGTGGCACTTTAGCCATTGGTCACCCACAATTTCACAGATTTGATGATTTTGATAAGTGTCTCCTGAGCAAAACGCATAAAAGCGAGCAAAGAACAACGTCATACTTTTTAAAATAGAAACTAGAAATCACCGTGCTATAACGTAAATCAATGTGAGCTTATAACAAAACGTTGCCTATAATGCAACGCTAGCCTATAACTAAGCGTAACTGTAAATAGGCGTTACTCAATACTCTATATGCCTGGTACATGTACCTTGGGCGTGATTAGCAGCGACAATTGCAACATAATGTCATCATTCAACGTGATCCCTCTATAGGAAAAACGCGGCGTCCATACGCATGCTCTTGTTTAAATTAACTTTCAAGGAATAATTGTTAGGCATGTAATATTGCAATTCCGTGTACACGACATCATTGAAGCATTCTGTTATTAGGCCTCTGCCAATTCTGCATTTTTTCGAGAATGGCACGAAACTACTGAAGCCGTAAAACTATTAGTTTCAGCTGGAAAAGATGGAAATGTCAGAGATCATGCCAGAAGATAGGAAGGTGGAGGGGCGGGGAGCTTATTTCGTTTCGGCAACGTACCCGAAGTGCACCGACAAAGGTTCAGCGCAGTAGCACCGCCTAATTGAATTTCGACATAGTATGGATAGGGTTGGTATCGAAATTGCTGTATTTCATGATGATGATCGTTTTAATTAATAGGGGCCAGACAAAAGAAAATGTTAGTGCACATGCAAGTTACCAAACTGCAACAAAGATATTAAATCGTAATTTATTTCTTGAACGTCCGTTCAAGAAATGTTAGTAATGAAAGAAATAATTTATGTATTGAGCGGACGATGCGCCAGGTGGTTGATGCTGGTTCCCTGATGAAAAATACAGAATTACTTTAGCATCGTCCATATATCCTCATGTCTCTTGGAACAATATTACAAACGGCGATCGATATAAATAAACACCGCTATACGTTGTTCATGATTTAAGTCAGCATCGGAACAGGGTCAATTGATCAATCCATGACCCAGGCATATAAATTTGATGAACGAGCTACGTTGGGATACAATGAGAGCGCGAAATGGCTGTTCGACCGAGCTAATGGTGGTTTGTTTTTTTTACAATAGCGCGCATAAACTGAGCTCACTCGATACGGAGAGGGAAAACCATGCAGCGAATTTATCACACAAATTATGCATTATTTGTATAAATACATACCGGTACTAGTATGTTAAATATAAACATGAAATATAAATAATTGGGTTTGTATACTTCTTGAAGATAGCGAAGCAATTTAATACCGAGCAATATGGTAAAAACTGACGAACAAAGAAGCTTGGAGCGTATCATCATCAATAAACTATATAGACGGGAATTCCATTCGTAATTACCCTATGGCCTATCTGTGCGTTGGCCAGAACATTAATCTTGTTTTTGCACTGTTTGTTAAGAAGGTTAAAGGCCTACTAACATGTTCGTCTCCAAGCCCTCTCAGGGGGGGAGGGGGACGACCTGACAATTTGGAATGTGGCCTAGTCTAGGGTAAGGAATTTCAGCGGCATTTTACCGGTATTAAAAAGTTGTCCACCCAGGTAAAACTAAATTAATGTAAAATTCCAGGTAAAATTCTAAATTACCAGGTTGCTACATGGGGGGTTGGTAAGCTTCCTTAATTAACAAACAGTACAATTTCAAATATTGCCACATATTGCCATAATGCTACGGCGAGGCAATTACCCAATCTAAATCTGAAAAATCGGAATAATGTTCAGTTTCACAGGTGGCCACTTACCAAGAAAACAAGCGCATACGACCACACTACAAGGGGATAGAGCAAAGTTGAAATCACGAGCAAAGAAAAAGTTAAAAAAAATCCAACGGCATTTTGCTGCAACGGCAAGTTGATGGCCTAAGTGCAGGAGAAAAGGGCAACCCTGATCGATTCTGGCTAGAAAATCGAAACGCATAGGTAGAGTGGTGACCACTGTCAGTCAGACTGACCGCTAGCGACCATGATGACGAACGAAGGATGCCGTCTGTCGTTAAGTGCGATCAACGCTGGAAGTGCCATTACGACAATTCTATTTGACCACATTTGGACACACAATTTGCTATTGCACACGTCCGAGCAAACTATCGAGTTGTCTTGTGGCGTCAATGCCATCCGTCAAGAAACCAATTTTTATTCAAAATGGGCAACAAATTCGACAAGATTTTAAATTTTATCGACTGCAAAGAAAATTGCAATGCGTATGCTGGTTGCGTACAAGATGATTCAAGTCACTCAAAGAGTCTTAAAACAAAAAGGTGCAAATAATAAAAAAGTGTTGTTTTCGACCAGAGAACACTTGGAAACGGCAACTTCTTGGATAAGAAAAAGGTGCACACGCACGCCAAGACATACATGGAATTAAACTTAATTTAATGATATTAAGATGGAATAAAACAGTAAAAATATGCCCAATAGATGAAGACACTTTATTCGCCAGGTACAGAGGATTAAATCGTAAGGTTGCTAAATATTTCTTCGTTTTTACTTTTATAATATTTGCTAGCAGACAGCTGATAAGTTTGGTGCTGAAAACGAAATCGATCCTGCCTACCATGGTAAATATTTTTTTTTAAGTAGGTAAAAATACGTGGATGAATTTATATGGGACTTGGGAGTTGTAAGTAATTTTCGCAGCTAGTGAAATAGCAGTAAGGCGATCATCAGCATAGGCTTTCGTGCGGCAATTCAGTTTAAACATGTAGAGACATGTACATAGAAGCTCTTACGTACCTGGTGGACAGAGTGACTTCATCTACCGGACATCAGTTTTACTACGTTTTATTCCATCTTAATCTAGTTAGTAATTTATTTTTCAAATGTAAAAGTTTATTTTTAAATTTATAATTCAAAGAGTGAATGTTCGCCACCTGGCGGCAGTTTCGAGACTTAATCGCTCCACCGTTCAGGTGCTGTGCCGTAACGGTGAGAGATAAGGAGGGGAGGAATCGCTAGGAGACAGGAAGAGGGCGACAACAAGAAAATAAGAGACAAGAGAGACCGCTACAAGGACGCGGATGGATACAACCACGCCCAACCGTCTGACTAACGGCGCTCCATAGAGATAAGAGAGCCAAGTGCACATGGGCGGGGTGAGAGTGTTTTAGGAGACATGTAGGGGATGCGACGTCGAGTTCCAAAGTGGCCTCGGGTCCCAATGTCTGTACTGTATAATACCAGTTAGCATCGGGAATAATTGATGGCAGAGATTGCGCTTCAGTGCGGAGCGACGATGAAGCGAGGCGGCGACGGTTGCGACGAGAGACACGGAGCCCGGGGAGAGAGTGTGGCGCGATAGCATCGGGCATTTGGAAAAACACAAGGCCCATCAGGAGTTCATTTTCACATCGTCATGGGATACATGGACTTTGGGAGACGGCGACAGAGTTGTGTGTATGGGAGTCTTAATGTCTTATGGAAGGCTAAGTCGGCAGGAGATCGTGGGTGAACACTAGAGGACGGGAGCGTTACCAACAGTGTTGGGTTTGTTCCGTTTGACAAGGAACCCGTTCCAGTTTCCGTTCCTCCCACGAAAAAGGAACCCGTTCCTGTTCCTATAGAAATTAGAAGGAACCTGGCCGTTCCTAGTTCCTTTTCAATAGGAATCTGGAACTTTTCCGTTCTTTCGATTAAAAATAAAGGAAGAAAACAATTGGTGCAATATTCACTAAAAAATTGTGATTATGTTCATTGATCATTCATCTGATTAGCAATTTCTGTTTCATGCTGTAAAATTGTTCCGATAAGGCATAGAATCAGTAAAAAAGTTCGTAAAAAAATGGCGTCTTGTGTGTGTGTTGCATTCAGCAAATGATATAGATACTCTCTTGATTGATTGATATTGATACTCTCGATATAGAATTTCCGATTCCTCGTCGCCAGTATAGTGTATAAGCTATCTGTTCTGCCCGCATAGCGCACCGGATCCAAGGAGGATATTTGATGCAGACAGCATGAGTAAAAGCCCGCGTTGAAAGCTGAGTAAGTAAATAAGAATGAGAAAGGGGAAATATAGTTTTTCTTTCGGTTCTCTGATGCTTCTGCCACGCGCCGATTAATTTTCGCTTCGCCAAACAACAGATGATGGATGCCCGAAAAACGGATATTTTCCCTGCAGCTCCAGCTTACGGTATAAGCTCGCAAAATTCTTCTGCACCTCTACCACGTTTTCATCGCCGAATTTCAAACCCTCTCCCCGACAGATGGCGCTTTAAGAACTTTGATATTTCAAGCTAAGAATTATACCCAGGCGAAGAGTGATGAGGCTATTGAGAATCAGCCTGGTGAATACAAATATTAGACCTTCAACCCGGCTTCGCTCGGGGGTAATATATCGCATTCGTGCAATAGCAGCTGCAATCACACCACATAAAAATGCACGTGTTACGTTTGTTTGTCTATTGTCCGATTTATTAAAAAATCGCTTTAAATCCTGATTTTCCCTAATTAGCGCTGCTTACTTACGCCATGCTTACGCTGTTCCACGCCAACTTTGAATTATAGTACACTTTATGAACATGTACTGCCATAACAACAAAGCAATTTGATGAACTATTTGTCCAGTCAAACCGAGACGAAAACATGTGATACGACCGTGTCGTGATCAATTTCTGGCGCTTGTTGATTTTCAATGGTTATTAAAATTGGAACGTGTATGATTTCGGAGAAAATTTAACTCCTCCTAGTGCCATAGCCGATATTTGATGTAAGATATTTTTTTTTGTCAAAATATTTACATGTATTTCGGTTTTTTAGGTACGTGAAGGTTGGGAGAGAGGGGGGGTGTAGTGGTGACTTTTCCTTGACCAATAGCTTGTTAAAAAGATAGACGATAGGATTCAACCTAAATTTTAATCATTCCGCGACATATTGAGTACCGGTATATCTTATATCAAATTGGAAATAAAAAATTCCCAATAATTTTTTTTTCACAAGTGACTGGCGAACATAAAATCAAATTCTCAATTGAAAAAAAACCGGTGCAGTTTTATGGAGTTCGGCGGCATGCTCTTTGAAGCACAGTACTGGAAAGTGAACTACCGTTATCAGATGATGGCGCACTCCATTTTGATTACAAACTGAGTCGTGAAATTGATAAGGGAAACGTGTGACAGTGTGACGCAGCAAATCCGAAGGGTCTCGGGTAAAAAAAAATCTCAGTGAAAATGGTGAATTCTCAGTGCCACATTAACGCCGCGTACGGCACAATGTTAGGCACTACAAAAACAAGCTTTGCCAAACGTAGTTATAAGGAAAGAATAAGAGCTTGGAAGCACTTTTGTTGTCCCAATCCAATGCACTTTGTGAAGTGGCGGCACAAGCAGGCCTGCCAGTCGAATTGGTGTCGTCACCGATGTACTTGTTTTTCTTTCTCTTACTCTTTTTTTTTGTCATCTTCCTATACTCTTTATCTTGACAACCGCAACGATGTTCGCGTGTTTTGTATCAATTTATCAACGCAGCTCGCAGTTCACTCCCCACCTCCTCCTCCCAAGTCGTGACATATCACGAGGTTTGGAGAACTCGACGTGTCTCACTCGAGCCGGAGTACATCATACCGCAGGGATGGCCGGCAGCGTCGTCAATAATTTTTTATATTTAATTATTTACAATTTTTTGTACAATGGTTTGAGCATTTTGTATTTAGAATTCAGAATTTAAGATTCATGATTTAGGATTCAGGATTTAAAATTCAAGATTGAGGATTCAGGATTTAGAATTTAGGTTCTGGATTTAGGATTCATAATTTCGGTCCGTCTAGCTCAGTTGGTATGACAACAGACATACCGGCGTTCCGTTTTGTATGATACAGATTCATTTTTTGGAAGATTACACATTTGACAGATACAGATATCTGCCGTGTAAATTACGTTCAAGAAATGGGAGGTAAAGTGGCTTTCGTTTGTGGCAAGTACCACATTGGAGCCGCATAATTTTATTTCCGGTGCTGGTCCCCGCGGGGTTGACTCGCACAATCTGCTATTTGTGAGTATTTAAAAAAATACTCACAAGCAGCGGTGATAAACTCTGCTACTTGTCTAAAAACATTTGATGACAATTTCTTGTTAACCAATTTGATCGACTGAAAGCAAAAAATGCTCCTAGGTTGCCAATTAGAGGTTTTGCCGTTGCCAAAGTGCAAATACTTACGTTTCAATACTCAATTTATCGACTGCAGGCATGAGCTTAAACAATCGAAAATGCCGGCTCGTGGGGTGCCGAGCGAAAATGTATTCGACTATTTTGGCCCATATCGGAAGTCGATTATGGTTATAAATTTAATCAAACATGTGTAGGCATATTCGACTGCTAAGGCCCATTTCTCTAGTCGTTTGTGTATGTTACGTTATATGTTAAAACACCGGTATATTTTGGTATTTTCGATTGTTAAGGCCCATGCCTGGTCTTTTCAATTGGCATTAAGCTTCGTTCAGATTCTGCCTCGTTCAGATTCTATCATGTGTTTCAATGTATTTTGTCCCGTTCTCCGTCTTCCAAAATCCTAAAATCCTATGCTAAATTGCCTAGCATCCTATCTCAAAAATCAAAATGCCTTGTGGACGAAAAAAAAAAACTTTTAAAGACTCAAACGGATTCTGGGGCGCACGATTTGTCTTGGAAAATCCGGAACTTAAGCAATATTTCCTGGTCTTAAAAATAAAAAACGCACGACATTTTTCAGTAAAAACTAGCTAAACGTCTGCGTGAGAACATTTAAAAACACGTCGCGCATCAGCCACGGTAAGTAAATCATTGTGGGTGGAAAGGGGGGGACGAGAACGGTTAAAAGCAGACGACGTTCGCGTCACTGTCGTTGACTAATAAACAGAGAGTTCATACAACGTGAAAAACAGTGTCTTCAGGCGAACCTACAGTATATCAGTGTAGGAAGTGAAAGACACCGACAAAAAAAAAATAGTAATACCCATCCCCCATACGCTTTTCGCGGAAAACAATTCATTTCGAAATAGGGCTCGCCATATTTTTTCCCCCGCCAAAAACAACAGCAACGCCCTCTCGTAGCAACGAAAATTGTCATTCTTGAATGTCGCTTTTCGGTGAGCGATTTCGATAACAACCGGAGGGACCAAAAGGGAAAAGACATGTTTGGTGGGGAAGGTAATGAAGCCATTGGTTCACCCACCTTATAAATATTTAAATAACTTCGCATAGTTTATCATGAGAAACACAAAAAAAAGCTCTTCGAACAAAGAACAAGTCCAATGAACTAGAATGCAGAAATATTTTAACTGAATGCAAACACGACTTTTTAAATAGTGGAAATAACTTCTTGGGAAACCAACCGTGCATCAAATAAGGACTCATCCAGAACGATCCGAAGAAATGCAATGTGCATGACATTTCGCCCGTTTTCTATACGGATATGATGATGCGGTTATGATGATAAAGCATTTGCTGAGCGTTATTGGGTCAAACATTCTAACTCTTAGTTATTTTCTTCTAAATTAAGTTTGTGATCTCGTTCGCTTTCAAATCACGCGGTCTCGTGATTAGCATTCTATTATTTTTGATCTTCACTTTGACGAACTTTCATCCTATCATCGTAGATTTTTTTTTTTTTTTTAATTAACCGTAGCGCCTAGTGCACTACAGGAATACTGCACCCTCGTGTCTCTTTGGAGATATGTGAGGGGCAGGGAAGGGAA
>JAUJYS010000753.1:0-20678 GCA_033995665.1 Melogona broelemanni
CTGCCGGGAATCGAACCCGGGACCACCCGCTTAGTAGTCTATGACTATAGCCACTGTACCACGGGGGCCGCACATTACACACACTTAACTCTCACCCGAACAGTTCCGAAAGTCAGGGTAGGGAATTGAACCCGCGACCAGGGGAATAGCATTCCAACCCCCTAACCACAGCACCACACGGCACCACTGTCGCCCAAACTGTTCAAATTTCCCATTGAATCGATACCGATACCGATTTCGATTTTGATTTCGACCCAGCCTTCGGGTAAGACACCGCAGCACCGTACATAACGGTAAACCACTAGCCGAGAGACCACGGCCTAAGTGATGAGCGTCATAAATTCGGGTGTAGGCTATTCGAACGTCAAAAGTCCATTAGCAGCGGTCGGGGACGCGGCCCGAACGAACGAACTCCGGCGAAACGGCCGCATTACGGTCGTGTCTCACGCTTCACACGCCGAGGCAGTGTGGCCAGCCACGCATGTCGACGTTTTATCAGTAGAGTGGACCAACAAAATCGGTAGATTTACTAGATTGTGAAGAAATTGTCTGATTTTCCGGTCAAAGAGGTTTGGATAGTGTTGGGTAGGAACGGCAAAAGAATTCGTTAATTTTCTGGGGAACGTTGGAACGTCCTCGGTTTTATTTTTAGAAAGGAGCGTTGGGACGTCATCGTTTCTTTTTTTTTTGTTTTTGTTTTTAGGAACGGCCAAGGATTTAGGACGTTTCATCAGATACAAATGAAAATGGCGACACGCTCAATGAAGGGCTATTTGTTTCTATGACTAAAAAAGGCTTAAAACTTTTGTTTTTCACAAGGAATTTGTCTGTGGGCGACAGTTTTGTCAGCCAATTACATGTAGTTCGAACATTGCGTCAAACAAATTAAACGACTGCTGCACCGAACCCAATAATAACCGTAGAGCCTAGTGCACTACAGGATTACTGCACCCTCGTGTCTCTATGGAGATTGTTTCGTATAACCACACTTGTTAGTTAACATCACTGTGCTACACGTCAAACCCAGTCCGAACATTATTTCTACATATCTTCAAACGTAAGAAATTAATAAGATTGTGGTAACTAAATTGAAGGAATGGAAAAAATCCAGGTTTTTTTGGAAAAGGAAGTAGAACAGATTAGGTTCTTTCAATTGTTGTAGGAATTGGAACTGGAAGGGGTTCCTTTTGAAAGGAACGAACACTTTTGGTTAGAGTGTTCTATTAGTACTTCGCCCGACTATGCCTACTGCGCTCTCCGCAACCATTCGATCGTTTTTCTGCATAAATTTGTCAGAATTGTTGAAAAAAATCCCCGAGGGAAGCACTAAAAAAGCAAGCTAGGAGGAAGTACATCGACCGAAATGACCACCACAAAAATAAAAATACTTTTGTCGTATATGTTCACCAACAATTTCATTAAGCGCATTTGCTAAACTGACATTTCCATTAGCTTAATTCTAACTATTGTACCTCATGCATACATTTTAGAAATGGAAAATGTTATCTATGTAAAGTCCAGCACCAACAAAACAAATGAGGTGTTAGCATAAAATTTGCCAAACACCACCTAATGCTATCAAAATTGATTTTGTTGTTGCCCTCCTCTTGCAGCTCAAGAGCAAGTACAGCGAGGAGGCTGCCGCTGAGGTCATGAGATGGATCAAAGAGGTCACCAAGGAGGATTTCAGCACCGACGGAAGCGAGGACAACGTGTACGAAGTGCTCAAGGACGGAAAAATGCTGTGCAAGTAAGTTTCATTCGGTTTTCACCTTGGTTTTCACCAAGGATTTAAACAAAAAAATAAATGTTGACACTTAATATTATAAAAATGCTTGAAACTTTAAAAATACATTTGATCCTCAGCCATAGACCCTTCCAAGAGGCTCAGAGTTCAAATTTTATATTGTAAATTAAAAGTTTCGTTATCAAAGTGCAAACCAAATGATTTTTTCCCAAACACAAATCAAAAGTTATTTTGTTAAAATAGAAACCAAAAGATATTTTTCAAAATTCGTGTACAAACAAAAAAAAAAAAAAAACCCAAAAGATTGAAACAAATGAGATGCCAATCCACCATTAAAAGCAAATAATAAAATTATAATAAACAATTACTTTGCAGAAACATTTCTGCCTTATTTTATATTCACAACTATGTGTAACCTAGACCATTTAGGAGACGGGACGGCAACTTTAACATAAAGTTGCCGTCCCGTCTCCTAAATGGTCTTGGTTACACATATTTTTGTTCTATAGGGTTGATAAGAAAAGAAAAAAATGTCCCCTACAAATGTCGTTATATTTTCTATAATACTGTACCGATTCGTTTAATTTTTTTTTCTACAAATACAGTACTAATACATAAATGTCTTTGCCATTTTATTTTATTTTTCGAAATTACCTCCTTTGGCTTTCACACACGCGCGAAGCAGCGCGCGCCACTTGGCAGATTGACGCGGCAATAACGTGTTGGTCAAGGTTCATTTTACGCGGAATATCTGCTGAAATGTCAATTTTTGTTTTTCGGAACATATACAAAATCTTTGTTGGTCACTAGGTGAATGCTTATGTCTAAATTTTTTGTTTTGTAGAAAATGATTGTTGCCCATTTTCATCAACCAGGTCGATGTTATCAGTGGAAAGCATAATGCGCAGGCGATCACTCATCTCACGGCGTCCCCTATAATAATAATTTCCGATCTTCTTCAAAGTATCTTTAAGTTTACCGATAGCCAGCTTTGCCGGGGATCACTTACTAGCTGTTTAACATCGTAATTGTTTTTTTCGTACACCATTTTTAAAGCGAAACGCTATTATCTGTTTAACACCATTTTGAACTACTCTATTTTTGCATTCTGTTTATTCAACAGACGATGTTGGGACGTAACCATAATGCAACACGATTTGTATATTGATATAGCGACATTTGTGCCGGACGTGTTTTTTTCTGATCAACCCTATAGAAGCTGAAGTTATAGGAGAGAAAATATCTGGAATTCAATTTGCAATCTGGACACGCATGTAAATTAATATCCTGACATATATATGGTGACATTATTCAAGCTGGATTTTTTATTTGTATCTCGGTTGTTTTCGGGACTGCATATACCGTATTTTCGCCCTATTAACCCGCAATGGGACTGTTCGCGCACCACTTATCAACCGCACTGCTTATGAGCCGCACTGAGCGAAACATTAAATCTCAGCTCAAACCGGGATTTTGACGCAAATTCTCAAGAGACAGTCTCAGATTCCTGGCTTCAGCGCTGTTATAATTTACAATTTGAACCCGTAATCAGCCCACCTTAAAAGGGGTTTATGTCGGGGGTCGGAAGAAGTCATTTCATATATTAATTTTAATATTTTTTTTTCGTCGCAATTATTTCGGTGAATAAATTTCACAAATATTAGAGAAGAATCTGTACTCCTCGGGTTGCTATAACAATGTTTGAGGGGCATTTTTTACCAATAAATCGCCGGGAATCGAACACGGGACCGTCGCACTACGATCGTTCGCAATACCGACTAGGCTTCAGATAGTCAAAAAATGATTTATTGTACGGTCCAACAACCGCGGGTAATGAAACGATGAATACGGTAGGTTGTGGAAATTCTGTTTTGTAGATGATTTCATCCTATTTTGTTGACTCAGAGCTAATGGGATTATCTTTTAGGTCTCCTTGTCCCTCTTCATGCATGCTTGCCGCACTTTTTATCCCCAGAGTCCGACAGTTGGTCTGATCTATGGAACTGGAACTAGAACTAGAAAACATGTCAGTGTATGTTCCTCTTCGAGGGGACCCTCGCAGCGAAACTTCACTATAAGGGGGAGGTTGATAATGGGATGACGCAGTCAAGAAAACACAATATTCGGTTTAGTTTTGGCATAGCGGTGTTACATGTACAAATTGTCTACCCCGTGAGGCGCAAAAATCCATAACCTTCTTATATTTTTTATAACTTTGTGACCTACATTTCTGCTTAATTCAATTGCTGCTCAAAATATCCATCGCCGGATGCAACACACACATTTAGTCGAATCCTCAATTTATTCATTAGCTCACTCCAAACCTACTTTATACGATTTTTTTTTAGCTCATCCACACTGCTATTTTGCTTTGGTAGAGGAATACACTGTGATAATAAATTCGTGGCGCGATATTCTAATTCTAAAACAGGACATTCTCATCATCATCTGTATCAAATTTAATAAAAATCGGATGAAATTTGGTAGTTATTATACATTTAGATATATAGGTATTATAGACATTTCTGCCTTAACCAGTATATTGAGCGCTTAGAAATCTGATTAGAAGAGAACAGCGAAATATATTTGATTTCATATTTGAGAATTACTAATGCGGTAACTGAACGTCACAATTAGCGTAAATATTAAATAAAATTAATCGTATCGATTGGTCAATTTTCGGAAATTCGCCAATGATCATTAATATTTTTTTTTCTCAAATAAAAAAAATTGAAACTCATTATGACGCGGTAATAAAGCATAGGTGTAAATCATACGTTTTCAAATTAAAACTTAATTTTGATTGGACTTTTTATATTTGAATAATGTATATTTGACGCACACGAAACAAGACAAGATAATTTTTTTTTGTTGTTATAATTTTTTTTTTTTTTGTTTCGTCCGTTTCAACAAGTATTCTTTAAAATCCAAACTTATGTATGCGTAGAAACATAGATGACTCAAGACGCACAAATAAAATCAATCGCCGAACTGAGACGAGCAAAACGATGAACGAAATTGTGTGTAAGCACAAAATGTTAAATTCGCGTAGTGAGTATTCTTTATATGCATGAGTCAGGTAGAGTTAGATTTGAAAAGGTCGAATTCACTACTAAATGAGACCTTCATTGGAGATACGCTCATAACTATGTGGCACAGAGGTTCCTAACTTTTAACCAAATCAACTGATATTAGGTGTATGATACCTGCCATAAGGTGTATTTTGGTAGCTGCCAGTTACTGTGATGCGGGCGGTCGCGGGTTCGATTCCCTATGCAGGTCTTCATTTATTCTATATCCCGGGGTACTAGACGGTCTCCAGCAGTGATATTTAATGCAGTGATTAAAAAAAAATACAACGGTACTGGAATATTTCAAAATAAACAACTTCGTGGTTGAATATTTCGAATCAATCAAACTGATATATTTCATATGCATCGGACACAATTCGCGATTTTAAAGAGATACAATTTGTGATTCAACCAGTTAGTGAACCCCTGTTCCACGTCATTTTCACCTTGGGGCCAGGATTTAGAAACAGACGCGGGACACATATCCAATTGAATGATGGGGAACGAACGGTCTGATTCACTCATGGGTGGCTGGATGAGGAGGAGGAGCAGGAGGAATTGTCATCACCACTCCCACCCCCAACCCTCACCACTACCAAACCCCCTAACTGTTGATTTAGCGCGACTGTGCTCTCTGCACTACCACGCCGTGGTCGTATGTTTACCCTTGTTTGCAGTTCCTGCTGCCACATGTCGCTTGGGTTCGGGTCGCGGTTCGGTTTGGTTTTTGGGTTCGGCGAAAAATATATATCACGCGATTTGTGTAACGCCATATCACATCTGTCGTCATCGGCTGGCTAGTCGTGCGTCTCGGGGAAAGTGACGCGGCATTGGGATTTTTTTTGCATGTGGCAGGGTTTTGCACGTGCTTTGCTCGCGGCATCAAAATTTTCCACGTGCATATATGGCTTTTCACGTGCGTTGTCGCGGCATCAAAAGTTTCCACTTGCACAGGGCTTTTCACGCGCGTTGTCGCGGCATCAAAATTTTGCACGTGCGTTGACGGAAAATAGCCGGAAAATGGAGAGTATTGTTTTTTACCACCTATTACAAAATTAAACGTTTTGCGAATAAACGTTTGTGGTGAAAAAAAATGTAGACAGAGACAGATGTAGAATTAATTGAGAAAATCCGTTGATATGCCATCAATCAACAAAATCAGTGTTATAAAGTCCGATAGTTAGAACTATCGGAATTTTTAAGACGGATTTTATTTATGGAATATATTTAATCTGTTTTTCTCAATTTTTTTATAAATATCTGTAAAAATAATTCCATTGTTTATCGTTATTATTTTTATTAAAATAGTTTTTATGAAATTAAAGGCTAGGCAAAACTACGGGTGGCGATATCACAGCATTAGAACTATTTGAAAGCAACCATAGTCTGGGCGCAAGAAAGGTTTGACACATTCCAACAAAATCTCGACAATATTTTTGACACTCATCCAACATTTTAATGTGTCCAACTATTTCCTGTGTTATTCTTCTGGTCATAATAATTGTTATTGTGTGTGATATAGGAGGAGTGGAAATGTCTCACATATCTCCATAGAGACACGAGGGTGCAGTAATCCTGCAGTGCACTGGGCACTACGGTGATTTAAAGAAAAAAAAAAGAAAAACTCCTGGCGCCCCCTACTGGTCCACCCCCCCCCACATATACCACAAGTATATCGTTCGTCCACAACATCATAATAAAATAACTCATGCTTGTTATTTGATTTCTGTGAGTTAGTGGCATTTTGGTTCTCTCTTTGTTGTGTCGCTTCTGAACGCATGGTATCGGCTTAGTTGTTAGCTAGTTCGTTTTCGGGCCAGATTTTTTGGACGGTGAATAAATTTAATTCGCCAACTGACTTCAGTGACACTTGGTCACCCGGACGAGGGGAATTATGCAAATTGCCTGGCAGCCGATGCAGAATGACTGGAAGCTCTCGCCTGACAGGGGTTAGGCAAAATAATGAAAACAGCTCCAATTGTACGCGTGTGGCCAGATGAGATCAAATTAATGGTGTACAAATTGTGGTGTTTCCATTATTTTGTTCAATTTAACACCGGGCTTGTTCATTATATCGTGGGCGCGTTTTTAAATTGGAACGGTGAGTTTGTTGGTGAGGCTTGTTAAATGCTCTAGAAATAATGATGCGATGTTTTCTACAATTTCTGGCAATTTTCAAAAAAATTCGAATTCGAATTTTGAAATCGTTTGAGTTTTTGTCAAAAAAATTAGTTGGCGACTCAATGCAGTTTAGTGACTGAAAATATCAATTATTCTGTATAGAACGTTTGTTAGTCGATTCGAATCCAATCTTTTATTTTCTTTCCTTTTACGGCAACCTTATCGTTCCTTTTCTTTTATGGCAATCTTACGATTTTATAGAGGAACGAGGAACGGGGTAACGAGTTCCTTTTCAAAAGGAACGTAAGCAATGTGATCGTCGTTACAAGCTGCTGCTGGGGTTAGGCCGGGTGATCGTAGTGATGGTGGGGGGAGGGGTGGTCATGTTGTTCTCTATCGATCTGAGTTTGTGGCTTGGGCAAAGGGAAACCCGACTCACTCACTGGATATATACCCACGTTGTATATGGACTCTGAATAATGTATGCCTTTTAAATAAGAGGGTCTGAATAATTTATAAGAATCAGATGAGTTTATTTAAGGCCTTGGCGGAGTAAATTAAACGGCGGCAACCTCGAAGCGATTTCCCCTCTTGTTGTCCACCCCCTTTCCCCCAGCCCTTAACCCCCCCTTTTTTCATTTACTACCCCTCCACCCACCTTCAACCCCTCTGAAATCAACCTACCTTTACAATACCAGTATCACCTTTCGTCAAAATTGGCGACTCTTGTTATTATTGATATTACTATTGATGATGTTGTCGTGTGCGATCCAAATGATGACAGGTCCGTGACGTCACTCACAGGGCATCTTTTTTTTTCCTCCTGAGACCATGAATGCTTGTGGAAAAAAAAAATTGGATTTCTTTGACGAAAAATTATGAATTTAAAACTGGAACTAAATTTTAAAATTTAAACAGACTTGTTAAGAAATTTGCGTTTATATAGCTAGCGCTTAAGCCTGTCCGAGGATAGGCAGCAATTTCGAAGGGTTCATTCGAATATTGCTACTATTATGACGTCACAGCGTTGCCTTTGCGTCGTAGAAGCAGTTCGTCGTAGTTGCAGCTACGCATTCAGGATTTTGTACGCATAAGAATTATTATATAGATTATTATATAAGATTGTTGACTTTATTAGATATACATGTGTATGTTTATTATACAGGTTACACATGTTGGATGTCAGTTTTAGGATTAGTCGTTTTCGTGTTTCAATTTTAGTCATTTAGTTGTAGTCACATAGTTGTGTTTAACAAGTAAATGCAAAAAAATTGTTTTTCTGATAAAAACTTTAATTTTAGAGTTGCTAATCTTAATAGAAAGTTTTTAATATTAAAAACACGAATTTTTCAACAAAATTCATAGAAATGGATGTGAAAAGCTCATGCAAGCTCATGAAAGCTCATTAATGCCGAAAGCTCATGCAAGCTTATGAAAACTCATGAATACCAAAAGCTCATGAAAACATGACAACCTAACCTTTCAATTAAACTTTTCATAAAAGCTTTAAAACAAAATTATTGTGGCCATTTGTAATGGACATTTTGCCATATCCTTGGCCGATATCGCGCCTTCAACTAAAATAATTAATAACTTTCTCCAGGATTCGAAGAGCACCTTGAAATTTTGATAAATTTAAATGTTCCGTGAGTTTTACCAGATTCCAAAATTTCAAGTCTCTAAGACGTGTGCAAGTTGTTTTAAAAGGGCCGCGATGATGGCCAAACAGACAAACAATCAACACTCTAAATAGAAAGTAAAAAAAAGCGTGTTTTAGAGCGTGTATTAGTTGTAGAACGTCAAAAATAGCTTCCCCAATGTATCCTCGTGATTGAACCAGAGCTCTCCGATCAAAATCCAACCCAAGTTCTCTCCCAGTAGCGCCGATAAAGAACACCTTTTAGATTTAACTCGATATAATCATAAAATATTTACGAATCACGTGCTAGTCGCTGTCTACCTCAGCGCACGTGCTACTACTCGCTCCTTGGAATCGAGACCAGTGCGGCGGTTACCAAACTGTGAGACGCGTCTAACGTTTACGAACCATAATGAATGATTCTAGTGGGTCGACTTAGAATTTTCGGGACAATAGCTGAGGGGCTTTACAAGCAGGGCTGAATATTTCCAATCATAATTGGTAATTAATTTATTAGTTGTGTAATTAGTTACGTAATTGTTCTGGAAAGTTTGGCGATCTCTGTATTAGGGCATGAATATATGCAGAGTGCAGCTTCGAAAAGCCCACTCTACCTATGATACGCTTATGGATTTTGTTCGAGGTGGAGAAACGATGAGTTCACCCTTTGAAAGTCTTTCCTCTTTATTCAGCGTTTATTATCTATTATGTGATATTATTATCAATTATCAATTAATCAAATCAAAACACTCCCTCTTCCAGCACATTTGAAATTCTTGAAAACATTTGAGATGAGCGATTACCGCTCATCTCAAATGTCATTAAAAATGGGAACGCAGGTATGGGGGAAAAGTTGTGGGACATAGTAAATGAGCCAGTCAGTGTCTAAACGCACCCTCTCAGGCCCGGTTTAGAAGAGTAAGCTTGGTCATTTCGACATAGGCATCTAATACTGCTTCAAAATGAAACATTAGAGCAGTGTTCCTCAAACATTTTGGCTCGCGGAGCCCTTTTTAGAATCAATTTCAATGACGTAGCCCCTTAGAGGCTACCAATTTTAATGGCGGAGCCCCATTTAATACAAGTCAATGGCGTTTTATTATTTATTTTATTTTCCAAAGGTGGCCGCAGAGCCCTTGTGAAATGGCCGCTGAGCATAGTTTGGGAAACGAGGCATTAGAGAAATTTGTTAATTCTAAATGTGGATCGCACTAAGGAAGAGGGGGGGAGGCTCCATTCCTTTTCCTGACCACGAACGACCGTGATGTTATGCATCTACACAGCACGTGCTCTATAGCTAGTCCTCCAGCACGAGAAGAAAATCTCGTGCAACGAAGAAGACACGTGCATTTTTGCGCCCGACACACACACACGCACACGAGATATCGTTTTTAAGACATCGACGAAAATGTTTATATAAACCGGTGGCGGATTGTGTGTTGTTTGCTCGCGGATTATGAATGTTTGTCGATTCTATTTAAAACACATCGAGCTCGAACCCGTCCCAACACCACCCCCCACTCGAACAGGTTTCATTCCATGCGCACACACACACACACACACTTGTATTATTTTTTTTGTTCCCTGCCGTCGTCGTCGTACAGTAGAAATGCATACAGATAATTGTGAATAAATTTATTATTCATGACTATGTGTTTTTTTTCTCTGTGTGTGCATAACTATGCACGGCGTGTATGCGCACATATGGTAGACAAGCGCTTAGTGCTTCAGGGCAAAATGAGTGGATATATAGGATGTAATAGGAACAACAATGTATGGATTCCTTCTTCAAGATGAGCGTTTAAGATGGTTCAGAGTTTCTTAGTGTCTGACGCACACCATAACCGAAGCTCTACTGTATTTTTTTTAAACATGTTAAAGGGATTAAGCTAGGGACTGTCTCGTCAACGTTATTTAGGCCCATGCCTGTAGTCGTTAATGTTTTGAATTTATTGTCGTCGCTTATGTTTTGAATTAAAGTCCCCCAGGGAGCGACCTATTATTTTTTATTATTACTTTATAATCACTGTAGTGTTTGTAGATACTTTTTTTTTGTATGTTTATAGACCACTACAGGATTTATACCTCTCGTGTCGCTATGGCAATATGTGAGGGCAGGGAAGGGAAAATGGCAGCTGGTATAGCCAGGTTGCCTTCACCCCTAAGCTCTGAACTCCCTAATGGGAGCTCAGGGGTGAAGCCACTACTCCAGGATCGAATAAACGAGAGCATGCGCCGGGAATTGAATCCGGGACCGTCCGCACCGGAGCATGTTGCCATACCCACAGAGCTATCGGTACGTATTTTGCCTAACTTAGATTTTATAGTTAGGTTCCATATTAAGGAGGGGTTTTTTAACGTGTACCTGACATGGATCTGGTATGGGCCAGAAAAATTCAGGATGTATTGACCGGGAATCGAACCCGCAATCTTGGATGTTGTAATTCGACACGCTAAACACTATGCCAAATGGCACGTACCTCTGCCCTTTTATTAATTTGTTTTTTAATAAAATGAAGTATTAGTTATCAATCATATTAAACTGATTATCACCGAGTAAAATTAATCGATTTCTTTATTACATCTTATATTATAAAATAGTGAATCACTGCTTGGAGGGATCAGTTCCCGTTGCTCCGTAATCGTTTTTCCAAAAACCCCAATTTCTACGCACCCAAAATGCCGATAGACAATGGCCTATCCGCTTTAAAAGCGTTGTTTTGCCGCGTCGTGTTTATTTTACAAATTGGATAAAAAGTTTGTCAATAGCGGCTGAGCGATCGGGCGAACTGCACGCGCGCCACCACCACCACGTGCCTTTTCAGCACGCGCGCGCCACCCCCAAATCGAACATCACAGCACGGGGCTGCATAGAGTCTACAGCGTGATTCATAAGTTTGCGTTACCTTCTGTCGTAGCCCCATTCCTCAGATAAAATGGCCGGATTGTTAGGAAATTTGGCACAGATATGGAGTAAGTATATGCAAACTTATGAGCTATTTCAGTTTATGTTAAAAATGTTTATCGGTAGCAACACCGAACGCGCGAAGACGGGATCGCCATTTCCGCACTGACAAATCAATGCGCGCTATTAATGCAGCGCGCGCCAGTTGCTCTAGCGCAGCGCCACCTCTAAAATGCAAAATACATAGCGGGAAATTTGAATTTAACAAACTTTAAAGTCATTCATGCTGGAATACGGTACATTTGTGTCAAATTGCATAACATTCCGGTCATTTTCAGCTGAGTAATGGAGCTACGGGGGGCGGTATGCAAACTTATGAATCACGGTGTTACAGTCTAGTAGCGTGCGTAAGATGTGGTTGGCACAACGCGCCCCCTCCTGTTCGCATGAGCAATGACTGGCCTATCGTTGTAGCCGGCCACAAATTGTTTGTGTCAATTTGGGGTTTCGATTCCCCTCCCTCCCACCCACCACCCAACCACCCAACCACCCCCATTCCACTCCCGTTTGGCGTTCTTGGGTAGTCGGAGTCTGTGAGCGGCTAACACTTCATTTTACCTATTAATATATCGTTTTAGAGTGGATAGATATATAACCCGTTTTTTTTTTTGCTCAATGGCTTTGGCCAATTGCACGTGAATTTAACGATTGAGTTTGGGCCACGTGAATCCAACTACGTGAAAATAGCCACTTGAATCTTGCCACGTGCACATTGGACTCCGTTATTCGTAACTCAGAACATGTTATTTGTTACCGTATTTATTTAGAGTGACGTAATAGTAATAGGTGAGGTTTAAGTAGCGCCCGGTTTTTTATCGGTCAAAGGCGATTGTATTTTATAAGACGTGCGCAGATTTGATCACCACATAACAGCCAATATGTGGGTGGGGTATTGATATACTTGGTTGTCGTTGTGTCAACGAGTGACGAGTGTTGTTTCTATCACTTATGCTCCAATTTGAGCGCGCGCTCACCATTCGGGTTTCCGGGTGTTTGTAATCTGTCGTTGGCACCTTGTCCTCTTTGTGTCGAAAAGGAGGTCTCGAAGACAAGACGGCGTCTTAAATTTTGGTCAGGCGGTTGCGAAGAAACTTCCTTTCTGGTGTTCTATTTGCTTTTATCCTGTTCATTTTTAAATCAATTTGAATTTCATTCGAAATTAGAGTTATTTTTCTACATCAAAATTGTTTTTTTTGTCAATATGAACCTAAATATTTATGTAATAGTAAGTAGTGTTCAAAAGTGCGCCAAATAGGCGTATATGCCGTAAAAATCGATTTTAAAGAATCGTAAATAGGTAAAATTATCGAAAACAAGTTGTACCTTGACCAATCGATCCCAAATTTATATAAGATATATATGTATTAATAATTCAATTTGAATTTTACTCGAAATTGTAATTTTTGTTCCTTCAAAATTGGATATTTTTATCAATTTGAATTTGATTCGGAACTGATTTTTAAAGATCAATTTGAGTAAATATATTTGGAATTGAAAAAATAAATAATGAAGCTCTTTGCTTTTTCTCGGAGTTTTTCTCTTCTTCCTAAAAGATAGAAAAGTAATCAGTTGTTTTCGGGTGTATTTCCTCGGTAAAAGTTAGAAAAGTGCGTGTTCTGGGTTAAATTAAGTTAATTTAATATTTCTATGTTTTATTTATTTTTTATTAAATTATATTAAAATTAGTTTTAAGCTAATTTAAAATAAAAAAATAAAAAAAAAAGAATTAAGAAAGGATTACTAATTTTAGGTATGGGGAAAGAAGGAGATAACAACATTCGTAAAAGTTACAAGTTTTTAAGTTTTGGTGCATGTTCTCATGTTTACGCCCTTGTTATTAGATCAGTTTAATAAATTTTTAATTTTAAAAATGTTCAATGCGAATAAAATTAACAAAATATCAATGAAATTAATTTACATCATGTAAATATTACTGTTTTTCTAATAAAACTAAATTAATCACGCCCACTGTTTTCTGATGCACCCGGTATATCAATGCCTAATCTCGTCACTAGGTGGCTCCAATCGCTAATGTCATGATATGGGTGTGTGTTCCATGGACGCATTCACGTGCGTCGTAAAGCACGTGGGTTGTGATTGGTCGGCGTCGCTTCTTCTTGATGGCGTTCCGCGTGACGTCATGGGGCGAGCGGAGAGCGCAAGAATGATTTTGCACGTGCGGTTTGCATTCTGCCACTGTGATGAGCGGCCGTGGTTGTCATAGCAGGGGAATTACGAATAGGATTTCCGAGAAAATGTTGCTGCAACGAGAGATATTGTTGTATGATTTTTCGTTTGTTGTCGTTCTGTTCTGTGACGCGCGGATTAGTGCCGTAGTCGAGGTTGGATTAGCAGAATGCAGCTGCTTTGAAGTTCGCTGGAAATTTTATTATCTGGGTCGTTACGCGCTTTCCCGCGCACAAAAATAATTTTTCTTTAACAGAATTTAATTTAATTTAAGTTTTGTAAACAAATATTTAATTAAATTTTTGTAAAAATAAAAATATTTTTTGTTTGCTTTAATTAAATGTTGCGTTCAACATCTTTCGAAGCTGTATCTTTACTTATTTATTGTCGTCTTTGTAATCGGATATTTAGCAGAGACGTTTTTACAGAAGTTTTGAGGTCAATTGCGACCCGGTTATTTTAATGTTTGTTTTTAATTAAAAGAAAAATTTTAATAAACAGAATTTCGAATTGCCCTGATTTAAAAATCTAATTGCACCCTAATTAATAATAATTTGTTTAAATCGGCAACTGACTGCGTTGCGGCAGTCCTGGGTTCCAATTCCGGCGCAGGCTCTCGTTTATTCGTTATCCCGAGGTGAAAATGTGCCCCTCACATAATATTGTCTAAGCAACATGAGGAGCACAAAATATATCATGTAGCGATATTCAATACAGTGACCAAGAATTTATAAAAAAAAATATAATTTTATTACTATTAGTTATTCTCTTGTTTTGAAAAAATAAATATTATTATATTACACTATATTAAATAAATAAATGAATATTACATGCGAATAGACCAGTCCTAGGTTAGTTTCAGGTGTCCAGTTGAGGTTGATCACATTTGGGTTTCGCACCTGGTCTCCGGAGGTTAAAATGAGGATCTCTACTCGGGATAGCAGCACGTGCGAAAGAGATGTATGCGTGCGTGGTGGAAAGGTGTTTGGACAGCTGGTTGCAAATCCCCCTCTCACCCATCTCACCCCACGTGACACCGTTTTATCGGACGAAGGGGTTTGGCTTGGAGTTTAGGGGGTGGTGGCTGGTGGGGTATGACTCCCAATTATAATCCACACCTGAAGAGAGAGAGGACTGCAGTTGGGCTCTCGGTTTCCCACTCTTCATGTCTCTCGTTTCCGCATCAATTGATTTGTAATTGTGGCCATGTGGCATCTCATTTAATTGTACCCCTCCAACACCCCTTTTCCCCTAACATTCACTCAACTGGATGATTTTGTATATTCGATCGATAAATTTATTTTCGATCATTAATTCACGTATTTACAGTTTTTGCCAATTTCTCCTAGCACGATAACCCATGTTTGACCTGAAATTAAAAACTCGTATTCTGCGGATGTATAAAGACGGTAGAACTCCATCTTAAGATTTAAACATCCGCAGAATACGAGTTGTTAATTTCATGCTTCTATAAAGTAACGTTGGAATGTTCCTATTTCTACAAAGGAACGTTTGGAACGTCCTCGGTTCTTTATGGTGTGGTGGAACGAGAAACGAGGAATGGGAACGTGTTCCTTGAATAATCGATTTTAAACAATCGTAAATAAGTGGCCTTATCGAAAAATATTTTACCAATCGATCTCAAATATGTACCTGATAGCTTAATTATTTTTATTTTTATTTAGTAACAGTGTTAAAAAGTGCCCCAAATGGATGTCTATGCCTTAAAAATAAATTTAAAAAAATCGTAAATAAGTGAAATTTTCGAAAACATTATACTTTTTTTGTATATTTTTATACAGTTTCAAACCTTGAAAATTGAATCGTTCCTAAATTTCTACCAGATAAAGCTTAACTAATTCTTTATTTAGTACTAGTGTTTAAAAATGTGCCAAATATAAGTATGCCTTAAAAATCCTAAATTTCAGGTTTCAGAATTGTATTTAAAAATAAATATTAAGCAGAAAGCGCATTGTAGCGCTAATCCGAATAAAAACAATCGATTAGCTATGGTGAAACACGTCATTAGTTGAGCCATCTCTCTAATGATTGGTGATTGTGACTTTCACGTGAAATTTGGATCCGTGCAAGCACGTGCGAGACAGCAAATTGCCACCGCACTTTTTTTTAGCTGACGGACAAATCGAGTCATTTTGTTTAAGGTGAATGTGCCGAGACTAGCGCTACCTAGCGGTGGTTGGGGTGGGGTGGTAGAAAGGGGAATGCACCGCACGTGCATGGTCACCGCCACACCGGGCTCGTACTATGAAGCAGCGCGTGCGACACACTGGTTCGGTGTCGAGAAGCGGTATCGTGGTATGGCCAAATTTTTTACCTTTAGTGATTCCGAATGCTACGTACGTTAGAAATTTTTTTTTATTTTGCTTTATTTTACTTATTTTAAATAACAACAAAGGATCATTAATCTAAAAAAAAATGCATAATTTTATAACAAGCATTTAGTTGTTAGCTGCGTATTTTAACATTTTCAATTGCAATATTTAGTGAATATGTTACAGCAACTGCAAAAAAGAAATCGATATGAATAATTGTTTACGTCTTCGGAAATGAAAATATAATTTGAATACTCTGTTGGGTTAGCCATTACAAATTATTACTTATTTATTTCGCGAGTATTAGTTTTATTTGATCGCCTATTTCGTTAAAATCAGTTCTTTAGAATGCGATCGGAAAAAAACAAACATTAATGCAATAGAAAAATCATTAACTTACCTTTTTCCATCAACAGTGATTTTGTTATATGGCAGCTCAGAATTACTAATTGACATTTTTTATCATTTTAAAAATTGTTTCGACAACATTTATATTTTATTTAATTTTTTCGTGCAACATCGCGTTACAAGACTTTGCTGAAGGCCGCTGTTCCGCTTCTTGATGACAAACGCCGATCAACGCGACTTGGTCCAACAGCAGCGCCACCTATAGCGTCCCCACGTGCGTATCGGTTAAACCTCCTCCCCCACCCTGTCTACTACCCACCCCCATTATACACAGCCTGGCGACTCCATTATGGATTTAGTTTTGCGTGGTTTTACACCTGTGTCAGAGACATCAATCGACTCTACACGGAGGGGGGAAAGTACCCGGTAATGGTAGATGGTGATGAGGGGTGGGTGGGTGTTAAGGTATAGTGTCCACCATCACCAGCGTGTAATTGGCGTCACATGGGGGCTGGAAAGTGAGTGTGGAAAAGTTGATGGAGAGGATATATCGGCTGTGTGGCGCGATATCTAATCGCACGTGCTACACTTTCACGGCTGGCTAGATGCAGCACGTGCGCTCTGTGGGGAGGGGGGGCCAATGAGGTTGGAAGATCTAGACTGCAGGTTGACTATTATAATGAAGGTTTAGCCGGGAAAAATAGAGGTTTCCCGCGCTTTTTACGTCGTTGTGTACGTACTGAGGCGGCTATTTTAATCGTTAGATAACGCCTCCCAATAGGACTTCGTGAACCAATGTTGTTTCTGAAGAACTATTAGTTTGAGAGCTGTCGTGTGGCATAGTGGTTAGCGTGTATCCGTAATCGCGGGTTCGATTCCCCGTAACGAGACTAACGGAATTTTTTCGGCTTTAAAAATATTGTTTTATCCTTTTTTTCTTCTTTACCTTCGATAAGCATTAGCTAAATCACTAGGAGATAAATAAACGATTTCTGGAACCGAATAACCGGCTCTGGAATCCTTGCTTGTACCTTGTTAGGTAGACGTTAAAGATTCCTACCTAGGTACCGAACCTAGGGTTAGACTAGGCAAAATTACTATGTCGGCCCCTCTGTTGGGTTTTGACACGAATTGAAAATAATAATAAAAATTTAAAATAATAAATTAATGACGTATTATAATTTTGATTTTTAGTTACAAGCACTGCAGTAAATAACACTATCGATTTTATTATTATCGATGATACTATTCTTCGAATCTGACATGTTTCCAGAATTGAGTCCTATGGGTTGTTCGGGTTCTAGATCATTTCAGATCGGTGGACTGGCCGGTCGCGCACAGAACGGTGAAAATTGTTAGGGGGTAACAACCGACGTCAAATTGGTTGCCATTATTTATGTGAATGTTCTCTCTGCGTTTGTGAGTGTGTGCGCATGTGTGACGTAGTACGGTACACTCGTATAGCGTTCCAATTACTGCGTATTCTTTTTTTTTTTTACTGGTCCAAACTTTTATCACCGGCCGTGTGACCAGTCGAGAGATCAAGTCATCTGTCTGCGCTTGCGTGACCAGCTGGATTTTGTGATAATTTTGAATGTTAGAGGCTATGGATGTGCCATCTTTAGAGATATTCGTAATTTGAACCATGCTGGAGGTTTTTTTTTACCGTATCTGTTCGCATTACAAGGCCTGATATTTAGGTTTTATATGTGGGAATACGTCATATTAGTTAATAAGTTGCCGTAAATGTTTTGCAAACGTTTATATATTTATTTTTCAATTTATTTGCTGGTTTTTTTAAAGACATTTATCTGTTCTGTATTAACGGTCTGTATCACCTGTACTAGTATGTTCTGGTTTGTTACATTAGGTTTAGATTTTGAAAAATAAGTAATATATAAATGATTGATCACCTAGGTGAAGAGATCATAAGAAAAATAGGTTATTATCATGCGAAATTGTAAAAAACCAAATTAATTGTTGAAGATGTTAATGTATATATATATATATATATATTTACAGCTGTTTAGATGGTTTGCCAACGTTGTCTGTCTTTCAACGTGTTTCTCGGTCGGGAATTGAACTTGTGATCGCGGACTTAATAGTTGGATGCGCTAGCCACAACACTACACGGCACCACAAAATGTAATTTACGTCGAAACGTTCTCATTTGTTATAACTCCATTCGTGCCAATCATAGCATATTATTAACTGTCTAATTTACTTCCATGTATTTTATGCGGTGCAACGAGTCTCGGGCTCGATTCCCGGCGCGAACTCTCGTTCACAAAGGTATGTAGTCGATCCCGGTGTACAGGTGAAAATGTAACCCATGCTAAAAGTGAAGAATCTTTCGTCGAAAAAATATTACTGAGATAAAAAATTCGAATTATTGAGGGCCCCAAATGGGTTAATTACGCCTTCTCTGCTCTAACATAGCATAAATGACGACACATATACACCTGGTTGGTGGGGGTTTGGGTGGTGTACTTGTGGGTTGTATGTGGGCGGCGGAGCAGTCAGCTTAAAACAGCTGCATCTGTTCCTCTTGTTCTACTGGGGGTTAGACAAAATAATGGAAACAGCTCACTTAAGGTTAACCAACAGATCTGTTTCTATTATTTTGTCCAACCCCTATATGAGCCCGTGAATGTGTGTGCAATATATAAACGGTTCGAAATTCATGAGCTCCATATTCCTCGTATTGTTCGCGGAAGGTGGGGAGTGGAGCAGGGGAGTTTATAATTAATGAAGTGTGCATTAAGCCTCTCTCTATTCTGCCGCCGATGACTAAATTTGAGTCCGACTTTGAACCCAGTATCCTCATTCCTGTCTGCTGCTGCTGTTGCTCGAAACACGATTCAAATCCACACGTAATATCCTCCTGATACCTTGTTTTCGTCCTCCAAATTAGCCGCAAATGTTCATTGTTAAGGGACACCTTTAATTGGTTATGTTCATAATTATTGAAAAATTCACGCAGATTTTTTTATTTAGTGATTTCGAAAACTTTTTTGAACGATTTGTAAGGATATTTTGTAAGGATATTATATCCAAGCAGATTAGAATGTTCATCTCCGATAAAATCCACAAATTAATGGAATTTTTGGATTTTTTGAACGCCCCTAATTTATTTTTTTATTGCTTATTTTCTCTGATGCCCCGGAATATCAAATAGATGTACCCAGAACATCATCTCAAAATTTGCAAATCATTTTAATAGTAAGTTAACTAATTTGATTCTAAGAACGAAATATTATGTTTAAAAATTCTTTAAGGGAATAAAATATGGTCGTTTCAATTTTTCTTATTAATGGACAGAAAAATAAAAACAGTAACGACTTCAGACATGAGCCTAACAATATAATGCTAAATAACATTACAACACGTCTATTAATGAATTATTATTTTATTCCAGAGATCACCAGACTCTGTTTAGCTGTCTTCAAACGGATAGAAGAGAAGATACTAAAATATATATGCTTAACTTCGTCATGGATTATAAAAAAATAATATATAATTGACAACAAGCATGAACCTTAACATCAATTACATCAAATATTCAGTTTGAACCCTGCACTAGCAGCGAAATTAACATCAATGTTATTTGAATATGGGACTGACCTGCAAGTTCGGAATCTGAGGAATTCCTCTTGGAATGTGTTAAATTACTTCGTCATCTTACCAACTGAGTAGCATCTTCTTGCTGATTTCGCGTCTACCTATTTTTTTCCTCCGTCAGGACCATCGTGGGTGGTCGCGTTTGAATCTAACCACTCACTCTTCTTCTCAAGTACACACCTCCTTAAGATTGAGACGTTGAAAAGAGAACCTCACATGTCTTCTTCGACCGAGTGTTTTGACGAGTCGCCCTCCACCGCGTTTAGTGCGGCTGATGCGTGGATATATGCCACGCGCGAGGTTTAGGGGGTGGTTAGGGGGTGGGGGACCATATCATCGTTGTGCCGCCGTTGTGCATTCCACGAGAGCTCAGGTGTTGTGGCGGCAGTGTCGGAACGGCGCCACATTTGGTGTGTCAGTTAGATTTATGTTTTTGGTGGTCCGTGGTCGGCGGGTAGTATGGCTACTGCTGGTGAATCTAACTCTTTTTATTTATTTGGTGTCGGATTTCGGTGTTTCGTTTGACTTTCAATTTTCATCTTCATTTTAACTTTTTTTTATTATTATTATTTTTTTTTAAAGTTACCGTAGCGCCTAGTGCACCACAGGACTACTGCACCCTCGTGTCTCTATGGAGATATGTGAG
>JAUJYS010000754.1:0-20675 GCA_033995665.1 Melogona broelemanni
AGTTGCCGTTTCCTGTTTTCTCTGGTCGAAAACAAAATCATCCTTCAATCATTTAATCTCCAACGGCTCCTACATCAATCCTCAAAATGATCAATCTATTCCATTAATTTTTTCTCAATTTTTATACAGAATAGTTTTGAATCTGTGTTTTATGGACCTCCCTGCACAAACAATCAGCTGTATACATACTCAGTCATTAATCCTTTCTGTGTCATGACAATATGTTTCCATTGACCCTGCAGTGTCGCGAGATTTTTCCATTGACCTAAATTTGCAACTGAAAAAATTCCTACAAGCTTCATTTTATTCCAAGAGATGGCAGCACTGACTTTAAAAGTTGGTAAAAAGTATGGGCTACCATCTGCACGAAAAATTAGCTGTAAATTTGCTATCTGTGCATTGGCGGGACAATTTGAAGTGTCATGTGCACTTGCGTCGGTGCGACGTCAGTGACACAGGGAATGTACTCTGTACCTGCGTCGTGCCGACACTATAACACGGAAGGGGTTAAGTTAATAGTTTAAAATATTTTACTTACAGTATTTTCTGCAACATAAAAATCAACCAATAACACTTTTATGGTGATAATGCTATTTGTGTTAGCAGTTGTAGACAACATCTGACATTGAAGTTTCTGACTTTTGAAAATCTCGCTATTGTTGCTGACAGAAAAGGCATCGCAATTCGATGTACTTTGGCAAATGATGGCACACTGATGAGAACTGGAAATGGTCACTGTCTTAATGACCGCTCCTTTGATGCTTATGCCCTCATCTTTGTCGCTGTTTTGGTGGTATTTTGATTGACCATTTTGACGGTAGAAGGACATGTGCTGTTTAAAGATAACCCTATTATCACCAGCTGTAAGATTTGTGCAAACAATAATGAGTAATTGAATCGCAATTATTCTAGAAGTAATCATATTTTTCATTTAGAGTATTTGTTTGAATAAAAACTTTGTAAACAATATTTCAAAAAAAAATTACAAAATTAATCAAATTAAAGTTATTTAACACAACTGATTATTATAAACGACCAACTCTGCTCTAACTAGAAAAATGACAGATGTGTTTGATTTAATATCTACAATTGCTGCTCATTGTGGTTGGAAAATAGTATGTTTATTTCCGTATCCAGGATATGATTGCTAATTTATTGTTTTCAAATTATTGTTTTATCGATTAGTTTTATTTTTCAGACCACGGCCAGCAATGGAAATTTAATAATGCAGCATCCGCAGCTGTGCAGTCAGGAAACGAAAGTTTTCCATTGGTTCAATATTTTTATTACCAGAGGTAATATATATTTTTTTCAATACAGAATATACCTCACATACCAAACGAAATTGACCTGGTTAGAAATATACTAACAAACATTTCAATAAACTTATTTGTTCTTAACTCTGTGAGCTACCTGTAACTTGTCAAATTTGCTTAATACGCTTTTCACTTCAGTTTTACGCTAGGGATACATCCAGCTTCTTCAGGTTAATGAAATAAATTCCTTGACCAAAAAGGATCGATAAAAACGGCAACATTCGGATGAAATTTAGTTTTTAATTAAAAACATCACGAAACTTATAATACATATCCTTAACCCTGTACATTGTTTCTATCTCCATCTTACGAAATATGTATTATAAGTTTCGTGATGTTTTTAATTAAAATCTAAATTTCATCCGAATGTTGCCGTTTTCATCGATCCTTTTGGTCAAGGAATTTATTTCAATCTGCGCTATTTGCATCACGCAGCTCCTACCACTTCAAACCTTGAACTGAATATAATTTTAAGAGATAATTTTGTGCGGGAACGATTATAGAAAATTCCAAATACAAAAAGTTCAACTTCGAGAAACTTTTGTCAGCCATACGTCACACCCCACCACCAGCAGAGACGACTGGCTTCTAACCACTACAATTCCTTGGAATCACCTGTTGCCAGATCAACTCACGTACCGTCGGTGGTACGGCATGCATGATACCCGTCGCGGAGCACTACGTGAAAAAAGCGCGCTCGGCGCACTGAGGCGCTTACTCGCCCGCTACACCTGTGCAACGCACGGCGCGCGCTAATTTTTAATTTCGCCTCGTTCCTATCCTATTTTACACATCCAATTTTTTTTTTTTTGTAACGTTTCACGTGAAAATGATTCCGACACCAGTCGGCGCTAGCTCGGTTCTCCCGCCACAGAGAACGAACACACACGCGCGCGCGCGTTTTTAATTTCACGTTCTAATATCACGCAGCGATTATAATAATAATACTACGATTGTTTGTACGCGCGTGCACGCGCGCAACGCGACCGACATAGCCGACGCCGATTGGGTAGTAGGGCTGCGCCGGCAAATTTTCTGGAAACCGTAAAAGATCATTGGTGAAGGGGGTAGGCGGACTGGTTGATTTTGACGTCGCAGCCGTCGCGCCAAAAAAAAAACGGTAAAACGAGAGATGAGAAAGAAAAAAAAAAGCGGCGGCGTGTATTTCGTATTGCGTGAGAGCGCTCCAAAAAATATATCAAACGCTCCTACGAGCGATTGTCGAGCGGGAGTGGCTTTCGAACTGGTCCCCGGCGCTTCGGAACATTTTTATACCGCGTCTGGGTCGGTGTACATAACCAGTCGACATTTTCGGTGATTACGGGACACAATATATCGCGCTGTCGGACGCTACGGTGACAACTCCGTTCAAACTTTGCAGTGCTTCAAAGTGACACAAAACTCGCGTTACGAGTTGGGTGATATTGACTTTGGTGGACTTCAATTAACAAAAACATCATCGCAGAAAATTGGAATTTTTACTGACAACATTGACACGTTACCGGATAATAACCTGGACAGCGCTGTCAACTAACTGTGCTGTTGGATTGGATATTACGAATTACTTTATCGATACAAGAAGCCATCAATCTTATTTTTTGAGGAACGCCAGTGGCAAAAAATTAACCCTGAACTGCTAAAAAAAACCATAAAGATCATCATCCAAATAAAAAAATCACCGATAACAGTCGATAACATAACTGCTTCACATCTGTCGGTAAATTGATCGTACCCGAAACGTTGCCAGGATCGACAACTTATTCAACGGTTGGTGTACGTACGGTTCAATATCTTGAAGACGTAGCGGTACTGTCACAAGACAAGGTCGTTGTTTGTCGCGTCCGCAGTGTATCATCATCACACGGGACTTTTGAGAGCGCTCGCCTGAGGATTAACAGGAAACGTTATCCAAACGCAGATATATAGTTCGGTTCCCCCCGCCGTGTGGAGAGACGGGAGTGTTTTTCGAACATAGTAATGCGTGAATTTAAACGCAGTTTTCCGTGTTGCCAACTAAATTACGCGTCTCGAGGCGGTGCAACAACACCAAAAAATTGATTTTCCTAAACGCACCTAGCGTGCTGAGATATACATGCAGATTGTTAGTGTACTTGTGAAATTGACATACTTTGTATCCAGTTTACAACGTAGGAAATACAAACTACAGGAATCAACTACAGGAAGTCATCGAATTGTGCATGTAAGTAATGATATAATTCAATTGTTGCTCCATCAATAACGTCTACCAACGCCGATCTGTATTACTCAGATGCTGTGCAGAGTACTAGGATAATTATTAAGGTTCCGGGTTTTACGAAAAGTTAGCAAATAGAAGAAACAACTGTCAACCGGTTTTGAAATTAAAACATATATACTCGTAGAATTACAATTTTTTAAAAACCATAATTATTAATGATGATTAAAGATGATGATGATTATTAATTTCAAAACCGGTTGACAGTTGTTTCTTCTATTTGCTAACTTTGGAAAATAAAGTCAAGGCAGTTAAGACAATTGGAAATTTTTTAATTTTTAAGTCATACGAAACTAATAATTTCCAGGATTTCGAGGACCTGGTGGTAAGTGTAGCTCCCATACTCCTCCACAGGGTCAGTGGCGCTTCGATTCGTATTCCACTTGTAAAACGCATCGCAGCGCCACTGACACTGTGGGGAGTATGTTCACTAAACTTGATACCAGATTTTTTTACTTACATCAACTTCTGAATAATAAATTAATGAGCATGTGTCTAAGGTGTGTAAGTCTACGTTTAGTTTTTCAATTGTCTTATTTTCCATACTAATTCATGACTAGTTATAACTAGTTGGGACATGCTCATTAATTTATTGGTCAAACATAATAGTAAATTTATTCCTTTTAATTAACCAGAAACGATTCAATATTGCAAAATGGCAATACGAATAAATTTGCACTCATTAGCAAACATAACTTACTGATTTTATTTTTATTAGCTAAACATTGATAATTACTAGATTGCCCTACACATAAATGTCCTCATAAACATGTCGAGACTAAAAAAAAAATTAATTTATCTGGGTTTGTCTAAACCACAAACCATTCCGAATTAATGGTATGAACCTCCCGGATATTGGCATCTTCCCCTCATCGCTGCTGACCTGCAGCACTGCCACACGAATTGGTGTCATTGTAGCAACGGCCGCCGCCGCGCGCCACTACGAAAAACACCGTACCAATACTGAGACCGTGTAATGCGATGTGGTGAGAAGAAAATGCTTCGGCGTCCAAGCACACACATTCACGGCACTGTAATCACGCGCAAAAATGCATTATTCCTATAGCTTTTGTATACACCGTAATTCATAAGTTTACGAACCCACCCCTCCCATGTCGTAGCTTCCTGAGTCAGCTAATTTTTTTCTTCTTCTTAAAATCACCGTAGTGCCTAGTGCACTACAGGATTACTGCACCCTCGTGTCTCTGCGGAGATATGTGAGTGGCAGGGAATGGAAGGGGAGAGGATTGGCAGCTGGAATAGCCAAGCTGCAGGATCCACCCCTAAGCTCTGGACTCCCTAATGGAAGCTCGGGAGTGACGCCAGTTCCACAGGATCGAATAATCGAAAACCTGCGCCAGGAATCGAAACCGGGACCACCCGCTCAGTAGAATGTGACCATACCCACTGAGCCAAAATGATAGAATTTCTATGAATTTTGGCACAAATATGTAACAGTATAAATGACTTTTTTTAAAGTTTCGCTGCGTTTGACCAACTGGCCCGCACTGCATCGTCTGCTCTCTGATGTAACCAATGGTGTTCACAGAAGACGACATAATTGCGATCAAATTTCTGAATATTTCTGCTGAAATTTTTTACAATCAAATTTCAAAATAAAAATTATGGTGCGAAAAGACAGCTTTGTGAGTTTCGTGAGTTAGCATATATTTATTCCACATTTCTGTCAAATTTTATAACAATCCGGCTAGGTTTTGCTGAGTTATGGAACTACGGAGGGGGAAGGGGTTCGCATACTTATGACTCATGGTGAATACGCGAGTATGCTCGTAGCAGCATAATTAAATACGTGTGTGTAAGACACGGCGTGATTTACATGCGCGACTATCGGCCGAGGATGCTAATTGGCTTTTTTCGCCAGTTTTTTCGCCAGTTAATTTCATTGACATCTAGTCGATTGCGTGACAGGTATCCGCTTTGTTCGTCTTTGTAACCAGAAAGACGAGAGGAGGAGGAGGGGAAAAAACGAAAATTTCTTTGTTGTCCTCCACGTGCGCCACAACAATAATTGTGGGTAGATACAAAGAGATTTTGGGCATAAGAGAAAACAAAGCGTCAGCGTCACAAAATATTTCAATTGCAGTTTGCTGATGTCCATAGACCACCATAGACTAGTACGGCGCCTATCTATAGTGGCCCGTAGGAAACAAATTAAAACGTAACTGCATAATCACGTCTAGCTAGTGGCCGGGTAATACCGGCATGCTGTGGGAAGAGTCTGAGCTAAAATTACTTCTCGATTAAAAATTAATAAAAAATTTAGTTAGATTGTTTAGTGACAATCAATGATCGACATCACTGAAGTCGAGGCACAGAATCTTCTGCCTCGACTTCAGTGATGTCGATCATTGATTGTCACTAAAAAATCTAACTGAGGGTCACACCTCGGAATCGAATAACGAAAACTCGAACCGGAAATCGAACCCGGAATCGCCGCACAACAGGCAGATGCTCTACCACTGAGTTACGACGACCGTACTGATTAAAAAAAAACATTAATAAAATTTAGTTTCGCGTACATTGGTCACGTGGTTACCGGCATATGTTTTCTACAAAACATTAGCAATTACAGGAGTTGAATAAAATAATGGAAGCAGATATGTTTGTGGCTTGTGCAGCTTCTAGAGCTGTTTCCATTATTTTGTCCAACCACTGTACTTAAATACAAATACTTTACCTAACAAGTTGTTGAGGCCTTCACAATTATAAAGGGGTACATATGACTCACTGTCATTTTAACAAACACCAGAACCACGATGATGGTAAAGGTGGATATAATATGAGGAAGGATATTTAGTCAAGATGTCAATGTGGCAAAATACCCCTTGTTTAGTCGAATAAGCTTACGTTTACGCTAAGCCCGCGTAGAAAATAGGTTAATGGCAAGTCTAACTCTTGAATCGAACCAAAGTTGTCTGTGTGGCTACGTGAATTCCTGTCAATGGTTTCTCTTTGTCCCGATATTGAGCAAAAAAAGGGCAAAACGAACGGCGAGCGTACCATTACTAACGACCTCCAAAAAATGTACGTAAAACTCGGAAAACGACCGAAATATTTTCAAGAGAAAAGGGGCACCGAAATTATGTACCGCGGATTGGCTGTCGGATAAAAAATAAGTAGCAGAAATTTGCTCCTTTCCAAAAAAGTGGTAGGAAATTCGTATAATCATAGTGCAGCAATATGTCGCTGCAAAAAAAAAAAAAAAATAAAATAAACTCCCCTTACAGAAAATATTTCCTCGGCGCTTGCGAGGCCTTCAGTTATTGTCGAAACGCCTATATAATTTAAAATCGTGTACGGAGTTTCGGAAATTATATGGCCGATATATTCGTAATTCTAAACTATTGCTCATTGAGGCCTTTACCTTGTACCGAACGGCAAATTTTAACCAGCTTTGGAAGAAGTGACGTCATAAATTCACGGACTGGTTTTGCGTTTTTATCGGTAGTTTCAACTCACTGGTGTCTGACCAAAGTCAATGTTGAGTATAAAAAGCGAAGCGTTCGCAGAAGAAAACATGAATAGTGATGAACACAAAAAATTCCTTTTTTAACAGGTGAATGAACGGAAACCACTTATACTTAGATTACTAAATGCATATTTCATAAAGAAGTAAAATCTCTTGGAGAAAAATGTATTGATTAAAAAATAATAATTTGGCATGGCATTAAAGAAAAAAAGTCAGTGCCAAAAACGTGATCATCTTAACTTAGGCTTTATGGTATTTGAGATGAAAATTCAAAACATAACGAAAATTAAAAATGAAAATGCATTGAAAATGCTGCTCCCAATGTTAGCTCGGGCTGCACGTTGGGCACCGAAAACCATACGAGCACATGTGCAATACGGGTAGCACACATCCGGGATGAGTCACAGACGGGAAAGGTTTTGAGTTACTTTTTGCTCCTTGTAAATTAAATTTCGCTAGATCAGTGAAATAAAATAATAATAATTATTATAAACAGAAAAGGAAACTGAATCTGAGAAAATTTCCAAATGATGAACATGAAAATTTGGAATATGACAAAAGCCGTTCAGAAAAGAAGAGAAAAAAAATTAAATTGTTGACAAAATTAAAATTGGAATTATTATTGGTTTAAAAATAATTAGAAGAGTCGCATTTTTAGAATAGAAATATTGAACAAGTATAAATAAGGCAAAATGTGATTTCTTTAAAGTATTTAGCAAGTGCGAACGGGGAATACAACTCATGTCTAGTGAGTATGCAAGAAAGTAGAAAGTTTTACCTGAAAACGCCAAACATGTCTCGCGTGCAACGAAACACGCCGTGATGAAGAACGCATTGGTGGGCGAGCATCCCCTATTAATTATATTTAATCACAACTTGTGTGGGCTTCACTGTACATTTTCAATCACGGGAAATCTCTTGGCCAGTCCGCCCCGGAATTCAAAAGGCATACACATAGACTGTATGCCTAGAGGATACGCCCTCATTGTGTTTTGCGCGCAAGCGAACACACTTTCCGGATATACAATCGTTGAACTTAACTAAAAATGTACTTCCTAAATCCTGCTAACACCAACCGTCAATTAACAATATAAAATGATTGTAGAAAAACGGTTCAGACGGTTAAAGTTAAAGGTATTTTCGCTTATGTGTTACGACGTGTTGGAATATATACACTAGATACAAAACAATAGTTACTGAAGCTAATTGAAATGGCGGATTTTAACTGTCAGTTACCATTTTTATACGAAAATACTAGCAGGGTGCTGCTAGTATTTTGCCGATCATTGATAGTCAGATTAATCACTGTTAAAAATTGGTGTACAACAGCAAACATTGCCCATTTTACGATTTTCACTAAAGATAGATTTATCTTTAAATTATACAAATTATTAAAGAAACATACGGCTGGTTAAGTAACAGATAAAATTGATATCATTCCATGTTAGATTTTCTGAAAATTTGAGCCAAGTTTTTCAAAAAATGGTCGCGTCGTAATGGGGTCACAGGAGGATTCCCAAACGAACTCCATAATTTTCTGCCAAGAGTCTCTATTATTGACGATGTGCTATTCATAGTTTCCATTTCCTTAAGTTTTTGTACAAGTTCAATGATCAAGCATTTGCAACGCAGAAATGCGCGTGTGCCTTCTCCAACTAAGGAACATAAACTTATGAAGTGGCATTTGCCTCATAAAAATGGATGATGATGATAGTCAAACGTGTTTTTAACACTACAATATTCATTATGCCACACAGGTTTCCTCCGTTTACAAAGACGTGGTTAGACATAATAGAGTGCTGACGGCGTACACAGTATCATCGTGCCACCTCGCACTTAATATCAGATACATTTCAAGTGACATCGTTTCGATCGTTAGCCGTTAGAGGAGCTGGCAGTCGATACAAACACAAGGCCCTTGGAGTAAGTATTTGAAGTTGTACGGCCTCTACTCTCACATATTCTTTCGGCAATAATCTGAATGTTACGTGATCAGCACGGGTACTATTTAGCATCTCAGGAAAATGTCGCTGATCGGGTAAACTATTTGAAAACAGTTGAGAAAATATTAGCACGTAAATGGTTTAGAGACCGGTCACACATAAAACTGACCACATAATTATAATAATTAAATTACCAATATTTATAGGCGAACAACGGTTTGCCAGGTTCAAGTTTTAATCGCATATTGAAACCATTGCCGCTTCGCCCGAAAAACCGGATTTCTTGTAACTAAAGTAAGATATCCAGTCTTGAAATATCAATTAGACGTTGTCGCCTGTCCACCAGAAACGTCGATAACCATTGCTTACTTATGAGAGGCAGAACTAGTATCAATGGAAAATGCTGAACTAAATAAAAGCTTGTAAAATAAATTTAAAGCCAAATATTGATACGCCAACAGTAATTTTAAACGAAAAATTGGGCATAAGTCTACCACGAATGATCACGAGCGAAGCACTAACATTATTCGTGAAGCAGACAAACGTATGATTACAAACTTTTATTGATAATTTGTCACAGGTGTTGGTAATTTAGGTAGAGTTCAAATGTTTGAGTCAAATACATGTAAACCCCGCTTTTGTACACAATTTTTCACGAATGACAAAGAAGCCTTTCTCTCAATTAAAATTTAAAACGAATAAAAAAAAAGATTTTCCTCACAAATATTAATTAATAAGAAACAAATATAAAATTAGAATAGAATCTCAAAAAATCAAATCAAATAACAATTCTTTCTTAAGACGTTAAGCTAAGACGCTAAAGACGTTGAGCTGAGACTTTAAGCTAAGAATGATGCAGACAATAAATGTACAATTAATCATCTTATAATTGTATCACAGGTTTCGATAATAAACTTCATGTTCAAAATAAACATTTATTATTCAAACGTTGACGTTCTAATCCTTTATGGTCGAGGATCACTCTTAATTCTAACCGATATAATCTAAGACGTTAAGCTAACCAAAGTGCACACTAAAGTGATGGACTATAGTGGCGGGAGGGGGCGTGGGCTACCTTTACGACCCAGTGTGCATCCAAATACAGGCGATATGGCGTGCACGCATTCGATTTGCCGCACATCCACCAGACACACACACACACAGCTATGTGGCCAAACGCAAAAACCACATAGACTGGGCATGCCTTCAAGTGTTGGCCAAAATTATCACGTTTTGCCGATAACGAAATGGGTTAATTAATGTCCGCAGTAGCATTTTCTCCACACCGCCCTCAATGTCATACCTTTATATACGTTTCTGAAAATATATATAGCTAGGCGTAATCACGTTCTCTGTAGGAAACAGCTAAGAGCATTTTTGATCAAGTGGCGTGCACGAGTCATAAAAAAACAGCATGCACTTAAAAAATGTATTGCTCGAATATGGCTTAACAATACACATATCTTAAATGGATTACTTTCGCTGCCTGTGCTGTATACTATTAGTAATAAGGAATGATATTGTCACGGGCAAATCAGTAATCCGTTCATACCTTGATAATATTCTAAGTGGAGCCGCCAACGTACACCAGGGGCACATAATCTCCTGTGGTGATCGCTACAGTGATTGGAAATAGAAAATTCGCCCAAGAAATTAAAATAAATTCTAAGAACGAATCACTCCAATTCTGAAATACAACGTTATAATCGTTTCGGTCCAACAAATTGTAATTATCCTCTAAAGTCAAATTAGCACCGCCTTATAAAACCTCAAATCGAATCAAATCGAATCGAATCTGGTTTTTGCTAATGGGTTAACGTATTCGCTTCACAAACGTGTGAGCGCGGGTTCAACTCGCTCTAGATGACTTTTTTTTTAAATCACCGTATTGCCTAGTGCACTACAGGATTACTGCACCCTCATGTCTCTATGGAGATGTGTGAGGGGCAGGAAAGGGAAGGGATTGGGAATGGCAGCTGGAATAGCCAGGCGGCAGGATCCACTACTAAACTCTGGACTCCCTAATGGAAGCTCAGGAGTGACGCCAGTGCCCCCGGCTAACGAATATCTTCATCTTTTTACATTTGATTTGGGATATTGGAGTCACTGTATTTCCCAATTTTTGAATGACATTAAAAAAATCATATTAAATTTTCATTAAAAAATCTCAATTTTTGAAAAAAATAATTTTGTCCCCCTTATCCCGGGCGAAGCCGGGCCTTATTTCTAGTTTTGTAAATAACCTTATTTCAGCGAGAGTTGGCCTGTTTGAATATTGATCGACACTCGTGTAGAACAAAACGGCGAAAGGTGAATCGCATGCAGGTTCTTGCATATAGTAGGGTGCACACACACATGCAGAGATGAAAGTGTAATTAGGACGGATTATCCAGTTTTCGCCACACACCGCCCGCATGTACCACGTATATAACTAGGCCTCCGAAAGTGTGGTACGTCAATAAAGTATTGAGGCGGGCATTTCTGATGCAGGTGCGCTGATTGCAAAGTAGTATAACCGCAACACTCATTGTCTCGTGGTGTGTACACGGAGAAAGGCGAGCGAAACAAAGAGAGAGAAAAAACTCCAGCAGAATGGATCGAGCCCTCATTGGTGGTACTGTGGCAATTTGCACCGTACTATTATTATGTAAAACGAGATCAGCCTTTTGTGCGATCATATTCATATCTAGATCATATTCGTATATCTCAATCATTTGACGTCACTCTCCTTTGTCCTAAGTTTGGGATGGCAATTATGAACTTGATTTTGTAGAGTTTAATTAATATTTTTGTCCATCACTGTAGCCACAGGAGATTCTATTCCCCTCGTGTTGCCCTCAGGGGCTGTTAAGATGCTGTATATATAAGGAGGCTTCCATTTATAATGCGCAATAATGCAATAAAGCGATACGAGAAAAAATAGTGACTTAAGGATATTTTCAAAGCGTTTGACACGATCCGACATCAATACGCTTATGTGGATTTTTTTAAAGCGTTTGATACGATGGGGCATCAATATGCTTATGTGAATATTTTTAAAGTGTTAGACAAGATCTGACACAATTTATAGTGTACAAGAACACAACATAGTAACCCAAGAAAAAATACTGACAATAAAGCAATTAATTAAATAATTAAACAATCGATCAATCTGTTTATTTTAATCGATCAATCAATTAATTAAATAGGAGTTCTGGCTCATTTATCCATTATACGCTTATGTGGACATTAGTTCGTTAGTATGGTTCGGGGAAATTGCAATCAGTGTTAATATCAGTAATGGCAAATTTATCTTCAATTAGTAGGTAGGTTGCTATGTTATCGTTCATTTGCTACTGTTATTGTTATTTTGTATGTTCTACTCGCTTTCACTGCTCATGTAAGTAGGTCAAAGATTCTTCCTTCCTAAGTACATGTACCGTGAAACTGTATCGTGAGTATTGTATAATAGGGATTTATTTAAGGAGAGAGGGAAGAGTCGTATAAGTGTGTCAAGCCCCCAGATTTCTGGTGAAGGTATTACTTTTCACCTTGCAGGTGATATGACCTATACGTCTGCATGCGCTCCCTAAACAGACATCGAAAGGGTCATACGTGTAGAGTGAAGGTCGTTAAACCCCATTTAGAAAAATATGTAAATCCGAGAGAAACCGATTTACTTTCTCCAACAATTTGCAGCTTTATTTTAGAATGGTGAGCTCTTTGAAACAATATTTACAAAGTTATTTGATTTTTTTTTTTGCTATTATTATTGTCATTACGGGACAAATATAGGTTATTAAAATTCTCGAGACAATGGCGATAGTTTCTTTGCTTAGATAGTTTCTTAACAAATTTCATGCATCAACTGTTTTCAACAGTATTAATAACCTGTAATAAATTTTCTCCTGTACCTGTTAGATAAAGTGTCACACTAAATTCAACAAGTTTGTTATTATTATTTTAATATTATTTAGTATTTAGTAAAAATAATAATACTCATTTCAGTAGAAAATCATGACATTCGTCAAAGTTTTGCCACAAATCAAAGCGCCATTTTGGAACATTTCCAAATTCATATCAAGCAATTGTTTTTCTATCCCGACAGATGGTGTTACAGTAAGTGATGGACTACTCGGCGCGGCAACGAAAAACCTCCAGCAACTGGAAAATCACCAACAAGAGCTGCAACAATTGAAGAAACCACCACCACCACCAGAGTTGCACGTGTCTCTATCGAGTGGGTAGCAGCAGCCAAGTGACGACGAGAAAGAAACCAGTAAAAGCAAAAGCATAGAGTCGCCGCCACACCAACACACACGCACCGGCGGCTCTAGACAGAATAGAAAAAAAAAAATCTGGGCCGAGGTTGCGCGCGCAGCCAGAAAAATCTCTATTCGCAAAGGAACCGCCGAGCGCAGCGGTTGCCTTTACCTCACAACAGGTAAACACACTCTGCACTGTGCTCTCTCTCGCTTCCAATCTCGCAGCTTCCCCATCCCGCACCAGAAAGGTCATTTCCATACGATGGAGCCGCAGCGCTCCGTGTCTGGCTAGAGAGAGCGCTCGACGCTTCTTCCCATAGATCGCGCAGCGACTCGATACGAAAACACGGGGCGCTCTCTTCACTACCGTCGTACTCTCCAACCGGCCACAGGGCGGCGCCACGGAGCCACCATCGTTTCGCCCATAGGCCGTAGGGCGGCGCCGTTGTTGCCGCTGCTGGTGGTAGTGGTTAGACGGGGAGATTGGTAGAATAAATCGCGCGGTGTTTCGAACACGGATTGCTACTACCATGGCCGACGGAGCTTCGCCGATCGGGACCGGGACCAAAAGAACGTTGTCAATTCGGAAATCATCTGTTAAACTTGCCTCGGCTGTACCGTGGATGTATTTACTGTGCGGTTATTCGGTGTTGATTGTCGGCTTGGCTGTTCATTCAGCGCAGGCCTTGCCTCGCCATCAGGTAAGGAGACGCAACTTAATTTTCCTTTTAAATTTTATTCGCACGGTTTCGTTTTCTTTAGTTTGGTATCGCGTGCTCAAACTGAAGTTGAAGAGAATTCGCCCACTTTACAAATAGCATGTTAGACAAGGAGAAACGAAAATTTGTGGCAATAAAATGGACCAAGCTTGGAAAGTTTAGTTAAGGTCAGGAGCTGAAAGCATTGCTGTTTAACTACAGTGTCTTTGGCAGCAATTTGAATAAAATAAAAAATGTTCAAATTGCTTTTAACACGAGTAGAAAACTTATATTATTTAGTTAGACAAAGGTAGTAATAACTATTATTTAAATTTTTTTAACAACTATTATTTAAATGTATATTCAACAAAAGTTGAAATATTGATAACGGTTTCAAAAATTTGAATTTTATTTTTCCATAATTACAAAAATCTTGCAACAGCTGTCTTTTGAGTAAGTTATCAATTGGTGACTTTAAATGTGAAAATATTTACAAACTTACAAAGCAGATAAAGTATCGGTGGCAAAACTTTTAAAGAGTGGCCTCGCTACAATTGACTCGGCAAAGTACAGTAGAACAATTGCCTCACGTAAGATAGTCCAATTTTTTCTTGCGGAGAAAGAAACTCTTTTTCCATTATTTTTTGTCATTGAGTGGGCGGGTACCGTTAGTCATGTTGCGAACGTAAACGAATCACACGCACTGCAGTGCAAATAAGTTGATCAGGTTACGTAACGCGCGCGGGTAAGGGTGTGTGATGACGATGACAGTAAAAGGGGCGTTTGCAAAAAAGGCTCGAATTCCGAGAACACCTCCGTCCATACAGCTGCACAAATGCTCGGGTAGCAGCACAATTAAAAGGCGTAGCTCTATAGATTTTCGTTTTGAAAATTTTGTGCATTATCAAAATGCTTATTCGCTTTCACATGCCGTTTTTTATTTTTAAATCACCGTAGCGCCTAGTGCATTACAGGGTTACTGCATCCTCGTGTCTCTGTGGAGATATGCGAGGGGCAAGGAAGGGAGGGGAAGGGGGATGGAAGCTGGTATTCCAGCCAGGCTACAGGATCCACCCTAAGCTCTGGACTCCCTAATGGAAGCTCAGGGGTGACGTTAGTACCCCAGGCTCGTCGAATAAACAAAAGCCTGCGCCGGGAATCGATCCCGGGACCGTCGGCTTCGTAAGATTTTGCCATGCCCACTGAGCCATCGGTACGTACGCATTATTTGACAATGTTTATTTTCAACGTGATTAAATTAACAAAAAAAGAACGTGGTTCGGTACAGCGCCGAAATGTGATAAAATGAATTCACTGAAATTAAACATGTAATTCATTATTTATCCTTTTTTTCAGAATATAATATAGGACAAAAAATGCAAGTTTTATTTCAATTAATGTAAAGCACAATTGCTAGTTGCTTGTGTTGCATCAAACTGTCAACCAAACATGGTAATATTTGGTTGAAATTTTTTTATTAGATCCTGGAAAATTAAGTTTAAAGATTACACTGACCACGGCCAGGTTTTAATGATTAATGTTTTTCTTTGGAAATATTAATATCGAGTGGCTGTTTGTGTTTTTGTCTAGCTGCTGCCTGCATCCTGCCCTACTTGTCTGTGCACATGCGATCCATTGGAATCACGGTTGAAGAGACTGCCATCATATACGCCATGCTGCCCGTCGTCGGATTCCTGGGACCACCGATTGCGGGTCAGTTATTTTCCGAATTTTTCATAATTATACAAAATGTTTATAAAAATTAAATGAATTTGTTGTTACTGTGCAGTGTTGGTTTCGTTCCTTTTGAAAAGGAACCGGTTCCAGTTCCCGTTCCTCCGACGAAAAAAGGAACCTGTTCCCGTTCCAATTCCCACATAAATAAAAGGAACCTAGGCATTTTTAAATTGCTCAAAAAAGGAACCAGATCCTAGGAATGGAACCTTTCCGTTCCGACCGGAACGGAAAAGTTCCATACTACTTATTCCTACTTAATCCTGTTACTGTGTTCCACCTCAATTTGTTTTTTAGCCCTCAATTCTTCAACTTTTCCTCAATTGAAGTGAATGTCAATACAGTCAATACAGTGATTCATAAATTATTTTTGATATGTTATCTATTTCTTCGTTAATTGTCTCTTGCAATTGACAGGTTTCTTCGCCGACCGCTTGGGTCGCTACCAGCCCGTCCTCATCACCTCCCTCATCGCCACGGCCATCTTCATCAACTTACTGCTGGCCATCCCGCCCATGTCCACCGAGATCCGTCCCGCCGACGTGCGCTTCACCTGCCACCAGGGCGGCGCCATCGTCCACGTGGAACGCTGCCCGGACACCCAGTGCGCCCCCTTCCTCCTCTCCAACGACACCGACCTGCTCCTGGCCGGCTGCCAACGCCAATGCATGTCTCCTACCAAAATAGCCTCCACGAAGGCCCTCACTGGAGACCTGCTGGTCAATGACAGCGAAACATTGCCGCACGTGCCACTTCACGTGTGGGACGAGTCCTCTCGCTCGCACGTGCTCAACCTGAGCACGCTCGACGTCACCCTGTTCGATTTGTCGCTCAGTCACGAGACGCCGAGCACGTGCGAATACGAATTGGATCATTTCCTGTGGCGCCAGCGGGTGTACACCAACATGACTTGTCCTGAGTTGGACGCCGTAGACTGCATGTTGCGCTGCTCCGTGGTCACCACGGCTCCGGCTCCGGCAGACAGCAACGGCAGCGCGGTGTCGCCGCCCAACTATCCCCTGTGCTCGCACTTTGTTGGGAATCATTTGCTCACCTTCTCCATGTATTTCATGCTGCGGGTGATCGCCAATGTGTTTATTTCGGTGTGTTTCACCCTGCTGGATGCCACCTGTTTCGCCATGATCGCCGACAAGAAGGCCGAGTACGGCCGACAGAAGATCTTCTCTATTCTGGCCACGGCTATCTTTTCGCCCATCACGGGGCTCCTTATTGATCACATGACCGATAAGAAAGGTAATTTTACGTTCGGCCAAAATGCTGTGTTAGTGTCAAATCAATCCTTAAATTGCTGATAATTAAACATACGTGAGTTTTAAAAATGAAATTGTAAACAATTAAATTTAGCATTTATTAAAAATAATTGTTCCGGGTGTAACGGTAAAGAAATGCAAAGTGAAATATGCAGTGTACTTCAGAATCATACTAAAAGTGGCATATTTTATTTACAAAATAAAGTAGTGTGATTTTAATATCCACATTTTATAATAGCATTATTTTTGTAATAATATGTCAATTGATTGTTGTATTATTTTATTCGAGTATGAGATTACGTGATTATTTTTGTCTATATAATCCATTACATCATTTACGGATGTCAAGGATAATGATTTTAGCTAAAATGATTATAAGATCTCATGCTCGATCAAAAATATAAAGATAAATAATGGATGATATCAATCTAATTAAAAAAATTACAGGATTGTTAAGAATTGTGCTAATTCTATCGATCGAACCATTTTCTTTTGGTCACATCTAAGGAATCGCCGACTACGCTCCCGCATTCTACGTTTTCGATGGCCTGATCGTCTTGACCATCGTGGTGGCCTTCAACATCAAATTCGAAATGGAGAACTCCACTAAGAAGATGATGCAAAATCTCAAGATATTGCTGAAACGAGTGGAGGTGGTAGCCTTCTTTCTGACCATCGCCCTGCTCGGCACCATGTGGGGATTCCTGGAGACCTTCCTCTTTTGGTACATGCTCGATCTGCACAGCCCCAAGTACCTGCTAGGCAAGTGTAACGCCCGATCATTCGCATCCTCTACTCCCTGTTTTCCCAAACTGTGCTCCGCGGAGCCCTTAGAGCCCCGCGGGCATTTCCCAGGAGCTTCGCGGCCATTCATGGAAAATAAAATAATTAATATAACGCCATTAACTTGAATGAAAATGGGGCTCTGCCATTAAAATTGTTGACGTCTAAGGGCCTCCGCCATTGAGGTTGCTTCAAAAAAGGGCTCCGGGCGCTAAAAAGTTTGGGAAACACTGATCTAAACTCTCCTAATAATTTTAAATTGTTGGTTTTGATCAAGTAGGAATAACAATTTTATCTGATATAAATTTAAAATAAATGAACACAAATTCATAAAAGCAAGATTTAAACATGGTAATAAATTTGCTTTAAAGAGGGAAACCAAGATGTCACTCCGGGAGCTGCAGAGCAAGTCATCGAATCGGCCCAGTTGGACAGTCCATAACGTCACCAGGAGTCGGAAACGACTTGACGGATCTTAACAACAACAACAACAAACTTGCTTTTTGATTGTAATTAATTTATGTTTGTATTAGCCGGGTCAGGATTTTTTTTTATGAATTATAGGTGTATGTTTTCGGAGAAATCTTAATTTCCCCTTGCGCGATAGTCAGTTATGCATATAGAGTTTTGAATGAATTTTAGGTGGCGAAGAATACTTTTAACGTTCATACATGCTATCGAAATTCTCAATTATACATGACACGTATTAATAGAATACGTGTTTCTCGCAAACTGCCTTTCATCCGTGTTAGTGCCGTGTCTGTAATTTATTTAAACGTAAATGTTTGCGCATTTCCGACCCACCCTACGTAGGTCTGACGGTGACTATCGGTTCGGGCGTCAGTATTCCCGTCCTCTTCTGCGCGGAGAAGATTGTCAGGAAGGTCGGAAATATCAACCTGCTGATTCTAGCCATTGCTGTCTACTCTGTGAGGATGGTCGGATACTCTTTCATCCAGTAAGTACGAATAGAATGACCTCTGTGACCTCCGCTTGTCCACTCTAGAAGGATTATCGAAATAAGACATTTTTACTACGGCAGTCAAGAATCATTTTTTCTATTGACTTTATAATTTTCCATTTATTTCCCCAATTTCACGATGCAATCAATCGACTGTTTTTTTAGGCAATCTTGAAGCTAACTGTAAGGCCATTTTCTGGTTGATTGACATCTGAAATCGAACCTTGGAACTTCCTGGTTGGGTCACTAACCGGCAGTTTTACGATACACGATTTTTTTTATGTCGTATGTAACATTAGCTTCATTCTGACTAGGATGCAAATCACATATCAAAAGAGTTCATTGAGGATAAAATAAGTGAAAAACAACTACTAGAATTTTTTCATTAATCACTACAGGATTAATACCCCTCGTGTCTCTATGGCGCTAGGTGAGGGCAGGGAAGGGAAGGGGAAAGGCAGCTGGTATAGCCAGGCTGCGGGGGATCCACCCCAAAGCTCTGGACTCCCTAATGGAAGCTCAGGGATGACGCCAGTACCCCAGGCTCGTCGAATTAACGAGAGCCTCTGCCGGGAATCGAACCCGGGACCGTCCGCACCGTAGGATGTTGCCACACCCACTGAGCCATCGTACGTACGTATCGGTAAAAATTTCGTCTAATCAATATTTGTTAACTGGGAGCCAATATTCATTTTAGGAATACATCTGTAAATGAACGAAAAGTGCATTCCATGTCGATATGGTGGCATATAATATTGTGACAATTTATTTTTTATTTTTTTAAAATCACCGTAGCGCCTAATGCACTACTGGTATCAACACATTTGGAATTAATCAGACCGTAATATGTTAAAATTTTAATTGTTTGACAGCAATCCCTGGTGGAGCTTGGCGTTTGAATCCCTGGAAGTGATTACGATCAATCTGATGTGGGTAGCTGCTGCCACCTACGGGACTAGTATAGCACCAAAAGGACTCCTGGCTACCATGCAGGGCGCCATGGGTGGAATGCATTATGGGATAGGTGAGCGTTTGTGTTGTCGAATGTTTTATAGGAAAACACGGGCACGGGTTAATAAAAAAGTAAATCAAAGTAAAATAGAGCTGATAGACACTAGTCATCTTTTATAGTTAAATTAAAAATATAAAAACTATACTTAAAAAGTTTGGTTGAAATAAAATGATAATTTCAATTTTCTTCTACTATCAATCAAATAAAACTTGATGGAGGGAAAGAATAAAAATAAATATTTGCTGAATTTTGCTGAATTACGCTTTTTGCTGAACCATGGCATTGTCCATTCGCAAAAATAAAATAATACATTTTTAATAACATTTTTTTAATTGTGTATGAGCGAATTTCATTTTTTTCTTGTTTGTGATGTGCTCTTGTTCTTGACTCACCCTTTATCAGGTCGTGGTGTTGGCAGTTTCGTGGGCGGTCTCCTCATGCAACACTTCGGAGCACGAATCACCTTTCGCGTGATGGGCGTGGCCAGCGCAGTCGCCTGCATCACGGCTTCCGCCTTCTATTTCTCCTACTTCCGGTGCCGAAAAACAGGTGAGAAAATGTTGAGAACTCAGTTTCCAGATAAATCTCGAGCCTAGAAAAGCGATCTTAAAAATGAAGAGAAAAAAAATAATTAACATACTCGAATCAAAGATATTTATTGTATTTTTTTTTGGCACATCTTTATTCATTTTTTAAACGAGAAGTTACAATCACAATGGACTAAACAAATAGTTTACAACATTTTAAATGCGTCGAGAAAATACAGTTACCAAAGAAGCTCCCCTTGATTTCTTTCCGGCATGACATCTGCGTTTGTGTTTTGCATTTTCTGAAACGCCATCTGGTGGTAGAGAATTGAGTCACTTCCACGCCCAACTTTGGCCGGAAATGTTGTTGTTGTTATGATCCGTCGAGTCGTTTCCGATTCCTGGTGACACCATGAACAAGTGCTCTCCAACTGGGCCGATT